>JAJAQA010000012.1:40136502-40146502 GCA_021464565.1 Rutilus rutilus | reverse complement strand
CTATAATTTCCACCGGTCGTCTATTCCATTCGCACAACAGCATGTGAAATTGATTGTCAATCAGTGTTGCTTCCTAAGTGGACAGTTTGATTTCACAGAAGTGTGATTGACTTGGAGTTACATTGTGTTGTTTAAGTGTTCCCTTAATTTTTTTGAGCAGTGTATATATATAGTGATGTCACTGTACTGCTTAGGTTTGGGAAACAATGTTTCAGTATTCAGATAAGTGAATGAATTAGGTTTCAGTACATGATTCTATAGTTTGTACATAAATAAGGGCCTGAATGAAGAATCTGTTTGACCTTTTGAGACTTTTTAATTGATTTGATTTGTTTTGAATGGATCCAGCGTTCTGAACCTCCATTTAGAGCATAACCAGAGAAATGTGCATTGACTATCTAAATCTGTATTTATTTTTCTATGACTTTTACAATCCTGGGAATTCCCTGTTACGTCCAGGTTTTCCATGACCGTGGGAACTCGGATCTGCTGAAGTACGGCATGAAGATGCAGAGAAACAGAGAAAAGAGAGTCAGAACACGATAGTAGAGAGCGAAAGCAGCGTGAGGAAGAAGTTTAGCTGGAAAATTGTAGGATTATTAGACACAATGATCAGCATTTTGGCAAAACACCTTAACTTAAATATAAAAATATGATTATAATTTAAAGGTTTTCTAAAAGAAGTATTAATCTGTTGATGGACATAATAATCTGGAGAAGGAAATATAGATGATATGGGACAGTGTGAGGACAAAATCAGATGACACTGAAAGCATATTAATGTGTGATCGATATGAGCACAACATATAATAACCACTTAGCATTAAGAGTACAAACTGTGACACGAGTTAAAGAGCTGATTGGTCAAGTCTGACTGTGAAAACAGCGTTCAGTGAGTCATAAGTGTATCTGCACTCATAGACTGTCATTATTAATCTCCATCAATCCGCACCGATTAAAGGCTTCAAAATCCATATTACATCAGTCCCAACACTTATTTGTATACAATGTAAGGCAAAGACGTACAAATTAATTTATATCTGTAGAATACATGATTGCAACATCTGTGTGAAAGCAAAAAGTGAACAAAAGGTATTAAATTAGACCTCTAGACGTGTTATATAACTTGTGCTCAGAGCTTCAGAAAGAGAAGTGAAATCCTGTTACCATGGAAACCACAGCACAACTGCTGCAAAACTGAGACTGAACATCAGCGTCTGAAGACAAGAGCATATCATGGAGAATGAAGAATATTATTTGATTATAACATGAATTATTCAGTTACTGAATAATCAGAGACACATCAGAGAGACTCTCCACTCTTGATCTGCAGGATCCCGAAGCTGAGCAACGTTAAATATCTATAAACATCTCTGAGATCTTGACCTCTCTGCACACACACAAGTCCAGGGGTCTCATTTATAAAGCGTGCGTACGCACAAAACGGGGCTGGAAACGTACGTACGCCAGTTCCCACGCAAAGGTTGTGATCTATAAAAAACAAACTTGACGGGAGAATGTGCGCACCTTTAAGCAAACTTTGAGCCGTGCGTACGCACATTCTGGAGACAAAGGGAATTGGCGACACCGATGGTGAGCTGCAGTTAAATGTCTTTTTGGTCACTTTTAGACAGAAAATCTAAAGAAAATTAAACATATACAGAAAGATAATACAAATATAATTTCACTCACCAAGCCTGTCACTTGAAGCAAATATCCATCCCTTCTTAAATGTCCGCGCCAGCGAGCGCGTTGGGCCGTTTAGTGAAACTGACGCAAATAACAGTTTAAATAAATAAAATAATGATTTAAACTGTTTTACTTCTGATATAAACATTTAGATTAAATATGCCATTCAAATTAATGGAGTTAAACACTTAAACATGAAATACTGAGAAGTTACAACATTTTTATATTCAAATTCAGTCAATAGAAATATTTGTTGTGGATGCGATGCTTCTGAACACTTCCTGACTGTGGCGTGCTGTTTTAATGCTTTAACCACAGAGATAATTGCTTATCATGATAATACCAGATTGTCTGAGAAAATAGTTTCGTGCAAGTAATGCCCAAGGCCGATCTGTTTCCATTAAAAAATATAAATCAATTAAAAATACAATTCGGCCAGTGGAAAAGATTGAGAAAAACTTTCTCTGAAATGTATTTTACACTATTTGATTTATGTATTCAAAAACAAGGCAAGGATAGGCAACTACTTGATTTTTATTAATGTAATGTGTCTTGTACCGTTAAACGTTATCACGTGGATGAATAATCATATGCAAATGATATGCAGATGAGGATCTGCATAGTAAAACGAGGCGTTGTAAGCTCCATATATGGTTATTTCGGGGAGGAGACGCATGTGCGCACAATCTTCCGATGACTGGGATTTATAAAGTGAATTCTGCGCAGGTTCTGGCGTACGAACGGTTTTATAAATCTGAATATTTCTTTGCGTACGCCATTTTTGGCTTTCGGGCGCACGTACACTTTTAGTAAGGTTCCTACGCACAGTTTTATAAATGAGACCCCAGGTGAATAAAGCCAGACAACTAATGTTTCATCTACAACAGCCGAGGAAGAACTCAGTGTGTTTCAGTGTGTCTCAGTGTGTTTGAGAGAGTGTGTCTCAGTGTGTCTCAGTGTGTTTCAGTGTGTTTGAGAGAGTGTGTCTCAGTGTGTTTGAGAGAGTGTGTCTCAGTGTGTTTGAGAGAGTGTGTCTCAGTGTGTTTGAGAGAGTGTGTCTCAGTGTGTCTCAGTGTGTTTCAGTGTGTTTGAGAGAGTGTGTCTCAGTGTGTTTCAGTGTGTCTCAGTGTGTCTCAGTGTGTTTGAGAGAGTGTGTCTCAGTGTGTTTGAGAGAGTGTGTCTCAGTGTGTTTGAGAGAGTGTGTCTCAGTGTGTCTCAGTGTGTTTCAGTGTGTTTGAGAGAGTGTGTCTCAGTGTGTTTCAGTGTGTCTCAGTGTGTTTGAGAGAGTGTGTCTCAGTGTGTTTGAGAGAGTGTGTCTCAGTGTGTCTCAGTGTGTTTGAGAGAGTGTGTCTCAGTGTGTCTCAGTGTGTTTGAGAGAGTGTGTCTCAGTGTGTTTGAGAGAGTGTGTCTCAGTGTGTCTCAGTGTGTTTGAGAGAGTGTGTCTCAGTGTGTCTCAGTGTGTTTGAGAGAGTGTGTCTCAGTGTGTTTGAGAGAGTGTGTCTCAGTGTGTCTCAGTGTGTTTGAGAGAGTGTGTCTCAGTGTGTTTGAGAGAGTGTGTCTCAGTGTGTCTCAGTGTGTTTGAGAGAGTGTTTCAGTGTGTCTCAGTGTGTCTCAGTGTGTTTGAGAGAGTGTGTCTCAGTGTGTTTGAGAGAGTGTGTCTCAGTGTGTCTCAGTGTCGTTTTGAGAGAGTGTGTCTCAGTGTGTCTCAGTGTGTTTGAGAGTGTGTCTCAGTGTGTCTCAGTGTGTTTGAGAGAGTGTGTCTCAGTGTGTTTGAGAGAGTGTGTCTCAGTGTGTCTCAGTGTGTCTCAGTGTGTCTCAGTGTGTTTGAGAGAGAGAGAGAGAGTGTCTCAGTGTGTTTGAGAGAGTGTGTCTCAGTGTGTTTGAGAGAGTGTGTCTCAGTGTGTCTCAGTGTGTTTCAGTGTGTTTGAGAGAGTGTGTCTCAGTGTGTTTCAGTGTGTCTCAGTGTGTCTCAGTGTGTTTCAGTGTGTCTCAGTGTGTTTCAGTGTGTCTCAGTGTTTGAGAGAGTGTGTCTCAGTGTGTTTGAGAGAGTGTGTCTCAGTGTGTTTGGAGAGATGTCTCAGAGTGTTTCAGTGTGTCTCAGTGTGTTTCAGTGTGTTTGAGAGAGTGTGTCTCAGTGTGTTTCAGTGTGTCTCAGTGTGTCTCAGTGTGTTTGAGAGAGTGTGTCTCAGTGTGTTTCAGTGTGTCTCAGTGTGTCTCAGTGTGTTTGAGAGAGTGTGTCTCAGTGTGTTTCAGTGTGTTTGAGAGAGTGTGTCTCAGTGTGTTTGAGAGAGTGTGTCTCAGTGTGTTTGAGAGAGTGTGTCTCAGTGTGTTTCAGTGTGTCTCAGTGTGTCTCAGTGTGTTTGAGAGAGTGTGTCTCAGTGTGTTTCAGTGTGTCTCAGTGTGTCTCAGTGTGTTTGAGAGAGTGTGTCTCAGTGTGTTTCAGTGTGTTTGAGAGAGTGTGTCTCAGTGTGTTTGAGAGAGTGTGTCTCAGTGTGTTTGAGAGAGTGTGTCTCAGTGTGTTTGAGAGAGTGTGTCTCAGTGTGTTTGAGAGAGTGTGTCTCAGTGTGTCTCAGTGTGTTTGAGAGAGTGTGTCTCAGTGTGTCTCAGTGTGTTTGAGAGAGTGTGTCTCAGTGTGTTTGAGAGAGTGTGTCTCAGTGTGTCTCAGTGTGTTTGAGAGAGTGTGTCTCAGTGTGTCTCAGTGTGTTTGAGAGAGTGTGTCTCAGTGTGTCTCAGTGTGTTTGAGAGAGTGTGTCTCAGTGTGTTTGAGAGAGTGTGTCTCAGTGTGTCTCAGTGTGTCTCAGTGTGTCTCAGTGTGTTTGAGAGAGTGTGTCCTCAGTGTGTTTGAGAGAGTGTGTCTCAGTGTCGTTTGAGAGAGTGTGTCTCAGTGTGTCTCAGTGTGTTTCAGTGTGTTTTGAGAGAGTGTGTCTCAGTGTGTTTCAGTGTGGTCTCAGTGTGTCTCAGTGTGTTTGAGAGAGTGTGTCTCAGTGTGTTTCAGTGTGTTTCAGTGTGTTTCAGTGTGTCTCAGTGTTTGAGAGAGTGTGTCTCAGTGTGTTTGAGAGAGTGTGTCTCAGTGTGTTTGAGAGAGTGTGTCTCAGTGTGTTCAGTGTGTCTCAGTGTGTTTCAGTGTGTTTTGAGAAGTGTGTCTCAGTGTGTTTCAGTGTGTCTCAGTGTGTCTCAGTGTGTTTGAGAGAGTGTGTCTCAGTGTGTTTCAGTGTGTCTCAGTGTGTCTCAGTGTGTTTGAGAGAGTGTGTCTCAGTGTGTTTCAGTGTGTTTGAGAGAGTGTGTCTCAGTGTGTTTGAGAGAGTGTGTCTCAGTGTGTTTGAGAGAGTGTGTCTCAGTGTGTTTCAGTGTGTCTCAGTGTGTCTCAGTGTGTTTGAGAGAGTGTGTCTCAGTGTGTTTCAGGTGTGTCTCAGTGTGTCTCAGTGTGTCTCAGTGTGTTTGAGAGCAGTGTGTCTCAGTGTGTTTCAGTGTGTTTGAGAGAGTGTGTCTCAGTGTGTTTCAGTGTGTTTGAGAGAGTGTGTCTCAGTGTGTCTCAGTGTGTTTTGAGAGAGTGTGTCTCAGTGTGTTTGAGAGAGTGTGTCTCAATGTGTTTCAGTGTGTCTCAGTGTGTTTTGAGAGAGTGTCTCAGTGTGTCTCAGTGTGTTTGAGAGAGTGTGTCTCAGTGTGTTTCAGTGTGTTTGAGAGAGTGTGTCTCAGTGTGTTTCAGTGTGTTTGAGAGAGTGTGTCTCCAGTGTGTCTCAGTGTGTTCTCAGTGTGTTTGAGAGAGTGTGTCTCAGTGTGTTTCAGTGTGTCTCAGTGTGTCTCAGTGTGTTTGAGAGAGTGTGTCTCAGTGTGTTTCAGTGTGTCTCAGTGTGTCTCAGTGTGTTTGAGAGAGTGTGTCTCAGTGTGTTTCAGTGTGTTTGAGAGAGTGTGTCTCAGTGTGTTTGAGAGAGTGTGTCTCAGTGTGTTTGAGAGAGTGTGTCTCAGTGTGTTTCAGTGTGTCTCAGTGTGTCTCAGTGTGTTTGAGAGAGTGTGTCTCAGTGTTTCAGTGTGTCTCAGTGTGTCTCAGTGTGTCTCAGTGTGTTTGAGAGAGTGTGTCTCAGTGTGTTTCAGTGTGTTTGAGAGAGTGTGTCTCAGTGTGTTTCAGTGTGTTTGAGAGAGTGTGTCTCAGTGTGTCTCAGTGTGTTTGAGAGAGTGTGTCTCAGTGTGTTTCAGTGTGTTTGAGAGAGTGTCTCAGTGTGTCTCAGTGTGTTTGAGAGAGTGTGTATCAGTGTGTCTCAGTGTGTTTCAGTGTGTTTGAGAGAGTGTGTCTCAGTGTGTTTCAGTGTGTCCTCAGTGTGTTTGAGAGAGTGTGTCTCAGTGTGTCTCAGTGTGTTTGAGAGTGTGTCTCTGTGTTTCAGTGTGTCTCAGTGTGTCTCAGTGTGTTTGAGAGAGTGTGTCTCAGTGTGTTTCAGTGTGTCTCAGTGTGTCTCAGTGTGTTTGAGAGAGTGTGTCTCAGTGTGTTTCAGTGTGTTTGAGAGAGTGTGTCTCAGTGTGTTTGAGAGAGTGTGTCTCAGTGTGTTTGAGAGAGTGTGTCTCAGTGTGTTTGAGAGTGTGTCTCAGTGTGTCTCAGTGTGTTTGAGAGAGTGAGAGAGTGGGTCTCAGTGTGTCTCAGTGTGTCTCAGTGTGTCTCAGTGTGTTTGAGAGAGTGTGTCTCAGTGTGTTTTTGAGAGAGTGTGTCTCAGTGTGTTTCGAGAGTGTTTGAGATCAGTGTGTCTCAGTGTGTTTCAGTGTGTTTGAGAGAGTGTGTCTCAGTGTGTTTCAGTGTGTCTCAGTGTGTTTGAGAGAGTGTGTCTCAGTGTGTCTCAGTGTGTTTGAGAGAGTGTGTCTCAGTGTGTCTCAGTGTGTTTGAGAGAGTGTGTCTCAGTGTGTTTGAGAGAGTGTGTCTCAGTGTGTCTCAGTGTGTTTGAGAGAGTGTGTCTCAGTGTGTCTCAGTGTGTTTGAGAGAGTGTGTCTCAGTGTGTTTGAGAGAGTGTGTCTCAGTGTGTTTGAGAGAGTGTGTCTCAGTGTGTTTGAGAGAGTGTGTCTCAGTGTGTCTCAGTGTGTTTGAGAGAGTGTGTCTCAGTGTGTCTCAGTGTGTTTGAGAGAGTGTGTCTCAGTGTGTTTCAGTGTGTTTGAGAGAGTGTGTCTCAGTGTGTCTCAGTGTGTTTGAGAGAGTGTGTCTCAGTGTGTCTCAGTGTGTTTGAGAGAGTGTGTCTCAGTGTGTCTCAGTGTGTTTGAGAGAGTGTGTCTCAGTGTGTTTGAGAGAGTGTGTCTCAGTGTGTCTCAGTGTGTCTCAGTGTGTCTCAGTGTGTTTGAGAGAGTGTGTCTCAGTGTGTTTGAGAGAGTGTGTCTCAGTGTGTTTGAGAGAGTGTGTCTCAGTGTGTCTCAGTGTGTTTCAGTGTGTTTGAGAGAGTGTGTCTCAGTGTGTTTCAGTGTGTCTCAGTGTGTCTCAGTGTGTTTGAGAGAGTGTGTCTCAGTGTGTTTCAGTGTGTCTCAGTGTGTTTCAGTGTGTCTCAGTGTTTGAGAGAGTGTGTCTCAGTGTGTTTGAGAGAGTGTGTCTCAGTGTGTTTGAGAGAGTGTGTCTCAGTGTGTTTCAGTGTGTCTCAGTGTGTTTCAGTGTGTTTGAGAGAGTGTGTCTCAGTGTGTTTCAGTGTGTCTCAGTGTGTCTCAGTGTGTTTGAGAGAGTGTGTCTCAGTGTGTTTCAGTGTGTCTCAGTGTGTCTCAGTGTGTTTGAGAGAGTGTGTCTCAGTGTGTTTCAGTGTGTTTGAGAGAGTGTGTCTCAGTGTGTTTGAGAGAGTGTGTCTCAGTGTGTTTGAGAGAGTGTGTCTCAGTGTGTTTCAGTGTGTCTCAGTGTGTCTCAGTGTGTTTGAGAGAGTGTGTCTCAGTGTGTTTCAGTGTGTCTCAGTGTGTCTCAGTGTGTTTGAGAGAGTGTGTCTCAGTGTGTTTCAGTGTGTTTGAGAGAGTGTGTCTCAGTGTGTTTGAGAGAGTGTGTCTCAGTGTGTTTGAGAGAGTGTGTCTCAGTGTGTTTGAGAGAGTGTGTCTCAGTGTGTTTGAGAGAGTGTGTCTCAGTGTGTTTCAGTGTGTTTGAGAGAGTGTGTCTCAGTGTGTTTCAGTGTGTCTCAGTGTGTCTCAGTGTGTTTGAGAGAGTGTGTCTCAGTGTGTTTCAGTGTGTTTGAGAGAGTGTGTCTCAGTGTGTCTCAGTGTGTTTGAGAGAGTGTGTCTCAGTGTGTCTCAGTGTGTTTGAGAGAGTGTGTCTCAGTGTGTTTCAGTGTGTTTGAGAGAGTGTGTCTCAGTGTGTTTGAGAGAGTGTGTCTCAGTGTGTCTCAGTGTGTTTCAGTGTGTTTGAGAGAGTGTGTCTCAGTGTGTTTCAGTGTGTCTCAGTGTGTTTGAGAGAGTGTGTCTCAGTGTGTTTCAGTGTGTTTGAGAGAGTGTGTCTCAGTGTGTTTCAGTGTGTCTCAGTGTGTCTCAGTGTGTTTGAGAGAGTGTGTCTCAGTGTGTTTCAGTGTGTCTCAGTGTGTCTCAGTGTGTTTGAGAGAGTGTGTCTCAGTGTGTTTCAGTGTGTTGAGAGAGTGTGTCTCAGTGTGTTTGAGAGAGTGTGTCTCAGTGTGTTTGAGAGAGTGTGTCTCAGTGTGTTTCAGTGTGTCTCAGTGTGTCTCAGTGTGTTTGAGAGAGTGTGTCTCAGTGTGTTTCAGTGTGTCTCAGTGTGTCTCAGTGTGTCTCAGTGTGTTTGAGAGAGTGTGTCTCAGTGTGTCTCAGTGTGTTTGAGAGAGTGTGTCTCAGTGTGTTTCAGTGTGTTTGAGAGAGTGTGTCTCAGTGTGTCTCAGTGTGTTTGAGAGAGTGTGTCTCAGTGTGTTTGAGAGAGTGTGTCTCAATGTGTTTCAGTGTGTCTCAGTGTGTTTGAGAGAGTGTCTCAGTGTGTCTCAGTGTGTTTGAGAGAGTGTGTCTCAGTGTGTTTCAGTGTGTTTGAGAGAGTGTGTCTCAGTGTGTTTCAGTGTGTTTGAGAGAGTGTGTCTCAGTGTGTCTCAGTGTGTTTCAGTGTGTTTGAGAGAGTGTGTCTCAGTGTGTTTCAGTGTGTCTCAGTGTGTCTCAGTGTGTTTGAGAGAGTGTGTCTCAGTGTGTTTCAGTGTGTCTCAGTGTGTCTCAGTGTGTTTGAGAGAGTGTGTCTCAGTGTGTTTCAGTGTGTTTGAGAGAGTGTGTCTCAGTGTGTTTGAGAGAGTGTGTCTCAGTGTGTTTGAGAGAGTGTGTCTCAGTGTGTTTCAGTGTGTCTCAGTGTGTCTCAGTGTGTTTGAGAGAGTGTGTCTCAGTGTGTTTCAGTGTGTCTCAGTGTGTCTCAGTGTGTCTCAGTGTGTTTGAGAGAGTGTGTCTCAGTGTGTTTCAGTGTGTTTGAGAGAGTGTGTCTCAGTGTGTTTCAGTGTGTTTGAGAGAGTGTGTCTCAGTGTGTCTCAGTGTGTTTGAGAGAGTGTGTCTCAGTGTGTTTGAGAGAGTGTGTCTCAATGTGTTTCAGTGTGTCTCAGTGTGTTTGAGAGAGTGTCTCAGTGTGTCTCAGTGTGTTTGAGAGAGTGTGTCTCAGTGTGTTTCAGTGTGTTTGAGAGAGTGTGTCTCAGTGTGTCTCAGTGTGTTTCAGTGTGTTTGAGAGAGTGTGTCTCAGTGTGTTTCAGTGTGTCTCAGTGTGTTTGAGAGTGTCTCAGTGTGTTTCAGTGTGTCTCAGTGTGTTTTAGAGAGTGTGTCTCAGAGTGTTTCAGTGTGTTTGAGAGAGTGTGTCTCAGTGTGTTTGAGAGTGTCTCAGTGTGTTTCAGTGTGTCTCAGTGTGTCTCAGTGTGTTTGAGAGAGTGTGTCTCAGTGTGTTTCAGTGTGTTTGAGAGAGTGTGTCTCAGTGTGTTTGAGAGAGTGTGTTTCAGTGTGTCTCAGTGTGTTTCAGTGTGTTTGAAAGAGTGTGTCTCTGTGTTTCAGTGTGTTTGAGAGAGTGTGTCTCAGTGTGTTTCAGTGTCTCAGTGTGTTTGAAAGAGTGTGTCTCTGTGTTTCAGTGTGTCTCAGTGTGTTTGAGAGAGTGTGTCTCAGTGTGTTTTAGAGAGTGTGTCTCAGTGTTTCAGTGTGTTTCAGTGTGTCTCAGTGTGTTTCAGTGTGTTTGAAAGAGTGTGTCTCTGTGTTTCAGTGTGTCTCAGTGTGTTTGAGAGAGTGTGTCTCAGTGTGTTTTAGAGAGTGTGTCTCAGTGTGTTTCAGTGTGTTTCAGTGTCTCAGTGTGTCTCAGTGTGTTTGAAAGAGTGTGTCTCTGTGTTTCAGTGTGTCTCAGTGTGTTTGAGAGAGTGTGTCT
>JAJAQA010000012.1:40121502-40131502 GCA_021464565.1 Rutilus rutilus | reverse complement strand
TGATCTCAGACACCCAGGTCACACACAGAACCCGATGATCTCAGACACCTGGGTCACACACAGAACCTGATGATCTGATGGGTCACAAGTTGTTTAAAACCTGTATGAGTTTCTTCTACTGAACAAAAAGGAAGTTATTTTGAAGAATGTCAGTAACCAAACAGTTGATGGACCTCATTGACCAACATTAGTATTTTTTTCCTTCCGACTTTGACCCGGGTCAATGAGGTCCATCAACTGTTTGGTTACCGACATTCTTCAAAATAACTTCCTTTTTGTTCAGTAGAAGAAACTCATACAGGTTTGAAAGTTCGCTGTTCGTAGCGATGGCAGACATGTGTGACGTGTGTGAAGTTGTGTTTGATCGTCTCTCTCACTGACGGATTGTGTTTGGCTTGTGGTCTATGTAGAGCAGAGGTCTTCAGTGCTGTTCCTGGAGGGCCACTGTCCTGCAGAGTTTAGTTCCACACCTGAATCAGCTCATCAAGCTTTTCAGGATCACTTGAAAATACAAAGACAGGTGTGCTGAAGCAGGTTGGAACTAAACTCTGCAGGACGGTGGCTCTCCAGGAGCAGGATTGAAGACCTCTGATGTAGAGACTCCAGTCTGTGAATAATCTGAGATCTTTATTAATGGGTCTGTTTTCTAACAGCGGCCGGTTGGATTTGTCGAGACGAGGAGCAGAAATCACAGCTTCTGAAGATCTGAAAACATTTGACAGATCGTCAGCTGCTCCGAATATCATGACTTCCCAAAGTCATTCAGGTGCGTGTCTCTCATGATTCTGACTAATATCTTCCGTTTCAGCCTGTGAGTAGATGATGAGATTTAAAGTAATTGTCTATAAAAAGAAACAAAAACGGTCAAAGTTTCAAACGTATGAGTTTCATCTTCTGGCCCGAGCGTCAGTAATCCAGGATTTGTTTAATGATGTAATGGGATTTCCATCAAACACGGCTCAGATCATCCGCTGTTCCCACCTGTGCTGTGAGTGTTGTGATCTCACACAGTTTCACTACAGGAACACTGTTGTAGTTTTATTTCAGAGATTTAATGTTATAAAGGCCAGTGTCTATTGCGGTCAAACACAAAAATGTTGTGTAGTTGTTCTGGTGTGACTTCACATCAACAAGGTGCGTAGAAGAAAAGTGAAAGAAATACTGGAACAGGACCAGCAACACTTGGAAAGGGAATGGAGAGATCAAAAAAGCCCAGTTTCTTCTGTCATGGAGGTTTCTTGGACTCTTTAGACACAGAGGAGTTCACTGTTGTTTTTAATTCTGGATGTTTGGATGTTATGAATGATGTTGCTCCTCTCAGAATTAAAAGGCCTAAAGCTCATGCTATAACAGTGAAACACAGGCCTGAAGGAAAGCTGAACGCAGACGGAAAAGAGACAAATTGCAGGTTTCTTATGAAATGTTAAAGGATAGTCTCAGTAAATACCAGAACGCAGTTAAAGCTGCTAGAACCAAAGATTTTTCTGATTTAATAAGTAGAACTGCTCACTGCCCAAAAGTTTTATTTAGCACAATAAACCCCTTTTTTATAAGGAAGATTGAACTGATTAGAGAAGATATTGTGCTTCTACTATTATTGTTCCCAGGCCAAGTTCTGGTATATTTGATCTGGTCTCTCTTCCAGTCCTAGCGGATATAGTTAAACACAGCTACTCCACTGGATCCCATTCCTCCTCGATTTTTAAAAGATCTGTTTGAAATCATGGGCTATCTATTGGGAATAGTTCTTTAATCAAGGAATTAAGGGTTAGTGTTGTTACCCACACCTAGTGTTGTTCCACCCGGTCTTAAACCAGCAGTGGTTTCTTACCAGAGCTACCAAATTACCTTTTTTATATGAAATTATATGAAGGTTGTTCTTTCTCAAATAACCCTTTTTCTATCAGAGAAGGATATTCTGGATAAATTCCGATCTGGATTTAGAGCTTTTGTTTTTAAATGCGATATATATATAAATAAATAAACGTTGAAGTTGAAAATTCCCATCAGGATTCCCCAGCGTCGTGAGCTGACGAAATCTGACAGGCGTAACTGCAGCGCTCTGATTGTCCGGTTTTATCAGTCCTGTCCCTCTTTATCCCTCTTTATCCCTCTTTCTCATCTGTTTATATTTATCTAAGCATCACTCCAGTAGCTCAACTAAGGGATATTTATAGATCATGGATTCTGCACGTGCGTCGGACAAACAAATGTGCCGATTGTTTCTGTCCCTCCAGACGCTCGCTAATCCCCCAATCCCTCCATCTGACTCCTGCTCCGTCTCACATCTGTTCCCAGCGCCGGAGTCTCAGGTCACGCACGGAAGCTTGCTGATTTTAATTGCAATCGGCCCAGACAAACAAAAGAGCGCAGCAAGCCAGCGGGGTGAGAGAGATACTGGATGTTCTGCCAACATCCGATCCCAGTCCACACAGGACCCGTCACTGCTATCCCACCTTTGACATCGCAGGCATTTGTCTGTGGGCATTCCGGACACTGATGTAAAGATCCTAATGATATTGCGTCTAATTAAAGTGATGATTCGGCATGTTCCCAATTTTGCCTAATTGCCACATTCAGAAGTCCTTTCATTTTTCAGTGTTTTCATGCCTCTCAATGGCTCAGTGGCTCAGTGGCTCAGTGGCTGCGCGCGCATTACAGAATAGGAGATGCTGCATCAATTATTTTGACAGTACGACGACTAGTAGCCGGGAAATACTGTAAATTCATTCTAAAATGTTCTTGCATTGTATAAACACTGATTTCTAAGGTAGTGATAGAGGAATATCAAAATAGAGTCTTTGAATCATTCATTCAAAATAGACCGGAGCAATTAACAATTAACACTGTGTCAGAAACTCTAGTAGATTACATGTTACTTTGTTTAGTTGTCTGTTCAGATTCGCTGTTTGAAACAAAGCAAAAAATCCAGAATCCTGCGCTATGAGAGGAAGAGTTATGATGGTATCTTTAGACCTGCTGGACATTGTTACTCTCTCCTGTTCTGTGGCTGAGGAAATGCTCATCCGTCTCATTAGTAGACCAGGAAACTGAAGGAAAGTGAACAGCACAGATGCTAAATCAGGATCCGACCCAGATCAGTTAGGAATAGGATCTAGTCATATATCACCTCCATTAATGTCACTGCCATGACTTTTTCCAGCATCTTTTTAAGCCTGTCATATATAATCAAAGCAACATACATCACATAAACAATTTATTCCGGTCTCATTTTTTTCAAGAGCAATATCTTCTTATTGGCGTACATTAATAGAGCAAAACTTTTACCAAATGAATTGGCCTCTACAAAATGGTATAGCAAGAACTCCTGTTCATAACAGGCTTGAGAATGTTGTTTTGCCTGCAACTAACGACTCTGTGGCATCTTTAATTATAGAAATGTGGAGCTGCTCCAGTGGATGAATGGATGAATGGATGTTGGCCACTTCTTTCTGCTCTCCGAAGTGCTCTGTCAGACCTGAAGCATTTACCAAAATTTAAACAAGCTTATCTGAGACATTGGCCCTCATTTATCATTCTTGCGTAGAAACGGGCGTATATGTTGGCGTAAGATTATGCTTACACTCCTCTATCGCCTGATTTATGAAGCTGTGCGTACCTCTGAAATCCAGGTGTACGCAATACCTGCGCTTGATAAATGCCGCGGCTGAAAACGAGCGTCATTAGAATAACACGCCCCTATATATTCAAGTCTCCGCTCCCCCACGCCCTCATTTTACGCCATGGACACACGGAAGACGGCAAAGAAGAGAAACTTGGATGAGCAAATGACCTATCGCAATGCATTATTTTACAGCACGTGTTTTGAAACAATTAGCATTTAATGTCGTATCACGTCACATGTATTGGGGTGTACAATAGTGATGATGATGTGATGTGGAGTACCATTCATTCACATTAATAATTGCATGACAATTTGTAATATTATTATTTTTATTATTAATGACGCTTATTGTTATTTAGAAGAAGAATGTTGTTATTATTATTATTTGTATTATTATTATTATTATTTAAAAGAAGAAGAATGTCATTTTTTATTATTTTGTCAGTCTGAATTATTTTTTGGTCATTGAAAGCCTTCATTACTGAACCCAGTCCGTGCGCACCTGCCGGGCCTAACCCTGCACAGGCTCGCAACTGAAGGAATACATATGCCTATAAATCAAATGCTTTGGTAAAGTCACACAAATTAAACATGTCCATGTTGCACAAAAATAAACACTGAAGTTTATAATTACTATGTTGTTGTTTTTTTACAGTGGGTCATAATATATCATATCTTTTAGTTTGTCAGTGCGTTTTGTGGTGTTAGGAATTGTTTTTCTGCGCATTTCCGCACTAACTCAAAACGTGCGTACACCACCTCCTGAGCTGGCGTAGGATTTGAGCGTGCCGTACGCCAACATCCATATTGATCAATCTCAAAGTCACCGTGGTTTTGGGTGTACGCTGGAAATTTGGTGTACGCACTTTTGATAAATGAGGGCCACTGTGTTTTACTCTCTCATTCTAGCCTGAAAATGCATGCGATTGAGTTCAAGTCAAATTAAATATTTGTTTACCTTTTAACTCAGCCAGTCTTACTGTTGAATAGAGTAGCAATGGATGTTGCGTTATAACTGCAGTGATTTAGGTATGAGGGAGTATGTTTGAGAGAGAGACCGAGAGACCTACAGCAGCTCCTAACTTCAGTCAAGTCACATTTATTTATACAGCGCTTTTTATAATCAAAGCAGCTTTACAGAGATAACAGGAAAATAATGCAACAAAGTTTGTTTCCAGAAGAAAATAGCGTCACAGTCCAGCTTAAGTAAGTTCAGTGATGTTTCATTTTTGTTTTAAAAAAAGTTATTAATTTAGTTAATTTATATATATATATATAGCCGCTCTGGAGTAAACCTTGATGTCATCGTCCAGCTCAGTTCAGTTTGCATATTATAGTGTCAATGCAGGCAGATCAATATTATTGTTGAATATTAAATTTAATGTCCCCAACTAAGCAAGCCAAGCCAATGGCAACAAAGGGGGGAAAAGGCGACAGTGGCAAGTGACAAGTTCAGCTCGTAGGGTTCTTTAGCTTTTTTTTAATCTAGACCTGTTGTCTCTAGTCTGTAAACTAGTCTGAAAAACTCTTTAGCTAAACTAAAACCCTAACACAGAACACAGTCTGACTGTTAGTCTGGAGGCTTTCGTGATCTCTGTTCCTTTGGGTCGCTTCTCCCCATGGTCACCGGCTGACAGAGTGGCGTAGATGAAGACTTGCCTGTGTTTCAGCGCTGGGGTGGTGTGTGTGTGTGTGTGTGTTTGTCACTTCAGTATCACTTCACTTGGGGACAAACTAATCCACCATAACCACAGCATCAGGACACCTTCAACTCTTTCCCTGCCAGCGAACATCAGCGCTCAGCTTAATGTTTCAGTCAAAGCCTTTGGTCTAAAAGATGTTGGCCGAATGTTTGCGTTGGGAATGGCCTTTTTGCATGCCACTTAGTTAAACTCGGCTCCGTTGCGCCGTCATTTTCATGACTATAACAAGGCTGACATGCAGTTTTATTGTCTTGTGGTTTTCTGAAGGTGCTTTGCTCTATGAAACTGAACTCAGGTTTCATGCCTGTTGCTGTATGGGGTGATGCGTAACCACAGCTCTCTTATCAAGGTAGTAGTCCAACACATTGGCATGCAAAGTGATACGTTTAGTCACATTGGTTTAAATAACCACAGCATATTAGTTTCACGTATGAATTTCAGGCTGTGTGTGTTCCTCATACATTGCATTTCCAATGCAAATCACTAGTCCACAAGTGTTTTTGTCTGTATGGGCTTTTGGAACAGAGTGGCAACTCTTGATCCATATGAAGTGAAAATATTCTAATTGTGGAATAATGTGCTAACCCTTTTTTAAACCTTAGATTATTGTAGCTTAGGCTCCCCTCAGCCCCACATATCATCTCTCCTCAGATTAATTATTATATGAAGTTGTGTATCGTGGTGGATCCCTATCTGTACTTACTGACACAGAAGAAGTCTTTGCTCATTGTTTGGATGGACCGAAGATGTTTGTCGACTATCACTTCTGATTCCCTCATAGCTTTTCAGTTTCCTCCATTGACCATCAGGTTGACTGGAAATTCTGTGTGTTAAAAAAAAATTAAAAGATGTTTAGCCTTTTGTAATGCACTAAAATCATATGCATGTCATAACCATAATGTTCATTCGGCCGTTTTATGTTGTAATAATAATAATAATAATTCGTTACATTTATATAGCGCTTTTTCTAAGACCTCAAAGCGCTTTACATATGGAAGGGGGGAATCTCCTCAACCACCACCAATGTGCAGCATCCACTTGGATGATGCGACGGCAGCCATATTGCGCCAGAACGCCCACCACACACCAGCTTACTGGTGGAGAGGAGACAGTGATGAAGCCAATCAGTATATGGGGATGATTAGGAGGCCATGATGGACAGAGGCCAAGGGGCAGATTTGGCCAGGATGCCGGGGTTACACCCCTACTCTTTTTCGAAGGACATCCTGGGATTTTTAATGACCACAGAGAGTCAGGACCTCGGTTTTACGTCTCATCCGAAGGACGGTGCTCTTTTGGCAGTATAGTGTCCCCGTCACTATACTGGGGCATTAGGACCCACACAGACCACAGGGTGAGCGCCCCCTGCTGGCCTCACTAACACCTCTTCCAGCAGCAACCTAGTTTTTCCCAGGAGGTCTCCCATCCAGGTACTAACCAGGATCAGCCCTGCTTAGCTTCAGTGGGCAACCAGTCTTGGGCTACAGGGTGATATGGCTGCTGATATGTAAATGCTAACATGTCTTGTTGTTTCATGTGAATACTAACATTGAACTCTCTGCTAAGCCTAACTATTACAGTTCATCACCCTCCCTGTTGTTCTGAACCGTACTGATTGCCAAAAAGCAAACACACTCGGGCTCATCCCTCATGGATGTGGAGACACAGCGGATCTGAGATGAAGCTACACCTGTCCTTCTAAAAATAGACGCTCGCATATAAACAGAATTCCCTGATGCACGGCTGCGATGAGGCCTAATTAGATGAACATCAAAGCAGTTTACAGGGGTTGTCTTAGTCCTTGGAAATGTACCAAGAATAGAAGTTTGTGAAGGATTCGCAGCCCTGGGGAAAGTCAGTGCTTCTGCTCTTGGGTTACAAAGGAACCAAGGATGATGAGCTGGTAAATATCATGCCAATGATCGCTGGTAAAAATGACCAGATATTTAACTGAGATTGAACACCCACTCAGCTCAGGGAGTTGTGTTGAAGGAGAATGTTAGTCTGTGTCTGCTTGCATACTGAAGACTTCCCTCCCTCCATGCCTCTCTCTCTCTCTCTCTCTCTCTCTCAGGGGTTATTTATAGCCGGGTCTTGCTGTGTTGGGCTGCTGTGAAGAAGTGAAAAGCCTTTTCATGTTCTCTGTAATTACCATCTGCTGCTTTACTCCTCATTTACACTGTTATTTACCACACTGCCGCTCAGCTGCCATCAATGGACCCCTTTACTTGTAGTCTTCACTTGTAACGTCTGACTTTAAAGGCCTCCGTACTTTAAAAACCTACGCGATTGGCTCACTTTTTCAGAAGAACAGTTTAATAAACAATGACCAGTTTAAGTTTAACGAACAATAAACACCAACAGCTGTGTGTTTTCAGGTAAAAGCTGAAATATCTGAATGTTAGAGAGGTAGAAAACTCTTTCTCCACTGGTTGAACATCTACTGAAAATGTGAAACATTTATGATTTATGTGTTGCTTGCAAAACATGTATTTCCTCCATGTGACGGTGAAAATAGATTGTTTTGCCACTGAATCATGCTCTGTTTCTGTCGTTTTGTCTCAGACTCTCAGATGGATCAGACTGTGGAGATTTTGAAGCCGTCAGCGTTCGACCACATTCCCACAGGTAAGACAACCCATGTCTTATCGTGATCCTCAACAGAGTAAAAACCATGATATACATACAAATGATAAAATACAACCAATTATACAGTTGTAGAAAGATAGAATAGACAAATAAACAGCATTTAAACTTTGAATGGAGGACACACGCTTCCCATATTTCTACTTGTTGCTGTCAAGTCTGTGTCCAATCAAACTGTACAAGTATTTTAGCACAAATTCATCGGTCATTTGGTAGAATCTAGTCAAATTAAACAGATTTTAAGGACGTTTTTGTTGCATTTGTATGACAAACTGTTTTTGCTAATGTGAGTCTAGCACTTAGCGCTACTAAAGGAGCTGTTTATTTTTGGTATTGTAACTGATAACAGGAGATGTGAGATATACTGATTATCGTCTTGGGCGTCTGTTGGGGAACAGTCTAACATCAGCATTATGTGCTGGCTGACTCTCCAGCTGCCATTGAGGGATTGTGAAGATATATACAGTTTACTGTCATATATATATTTTTGCAAAACTGGAGGAGCTGTGAGTACGTATCTGGACGATTGTGACACACAGATCATTCAAACGTGTTGTGACTTTATCTGTTGTGTCTGTTGGATTGTTTCGTGTTCTCAGCACTTTTAATGCGTACAGTAGCTCATTTTATCCCAGCATAACGCCTTGATTTAGCACACTGAATTATAGATGAGGTCTTACAGAGACGGTGAGAGATGAGCCTTAGCGTTTCAAAACCGCAGCATGGAAATTACAATAACACTTAAACAAGCTCGGTTTTGTTGCGTCTTCCTGTGTTTGTGTTCAATCTTCATGTAGATTCCCGTTCCAAATAAAGCGTAGCACTAGATCGCGTCGATCACGTTTTGAAGATGCTTCTCTGCGAGTGTTAGTGTTGGGCATGTTGTTATCATGTCTGCTAATTACATCAGAGATGATGGAGGATTGATGCATTTTCAGGATAAACAACCTAAGCTCTTTGTTCTGCATCGGTGACCAAACAAACGTGCTGTGCCTCTGTTTGTGATGTGTGTGTGAAGCGTGGCGTGGGCTGGAGAACGAGCGTCGGGTTGTGTAGGACTCTGACTAACGCTGTTCGCCTCTGATGAATGAAGCACACGCCTCTTCTGTGTGTGTTTGTGTGGTGATTGTACTCAGTCACAACAGTACGTTTGTGCAATTTGTAGTGCAACTAAGGATGCCAAAAAAAGCAGTGACGGCTAAAGAAGTTTGTCTATGAAGGATTATGTGTATTTTCAGTCATCTTTAGTCAGATGCATTTAAATTGTGACTGTGTGTAAAGTGTGAACAGAATGGCACACACAGACCTATGGCCAATAGAAACTGATGGGTGTGAATGACAAAGAAACAACATTGCTGTTTCCGTTGTATGGAGCACTTTTGTCTTGTGTGTATAAAGTGTATAAAGTTCTGTAACTCTGGGTTAAGATTCTTTGAAGGCCGACATGCTAACATCGCTGCTAAAGAACTGTGCTACACTACTACCTTCAGTAAATTCTTTCCAGTAAAAGCTTTTCAGTAAAAGCTTACTTATTTTATGTATTAGAGAACTCTAATAGATTGCGAGCCACCCTAACGGCCACTCGGCCAAACACAGCAAAATCTAACAATTGTCTGAAAAGGTTTCACAAAACAACCCAATCTGTAGATCATGTCTCTCTCTCTTTACCTTGTCCTGCAGAAATGTTTGTGTGTCTTTAAACGTTGGTTCTAATGGCTCGTTAATGTTGTGACTCGCTCAACAGTTCAGATACTTGTTTAGATCCCTCGTCTTCACAGATCTCCTGACACACACCACATCGGGCGTTTCACACAACATCCACTAGCTCTAACGAGCAGAGACCAGACCACCAGGAACACACACATCTAAACCACTGCAATGCTGCTGCTTCGTGGGACTAAAATAGGCCAGGAATATGAAGCGGTGGAGCTCATCACTAGAAGAGAGACTGAGACGAGGCATCAGTGTTGAGCCATTAGGTTCATAAACATACTTTGAGCTCATTTGATGATGCGAGGGATTGTTT
>JAJAQA010000012.1:40101502-40116502 GCA_021464565.1 Rutilus rutilus | reverse complement strand
TAGTGTGTGAGACAGAAGTAAGGGCTGTTTGAGTGAGAATCTTGTCTTGAGTGACTCTTGACATGAACGGATCCGAAACCTTTAGAGGAAACGTCGCCTCTGATGTAAAAATGTACACAAAATGAAAAAAAAACAAAAACCCTGTGTTTACTGAAATCATTTCCCTCTTGATGTGTGATGTTGGATGTGCTGTTATTTCCTTATTTCAGATGTTTGTTCTGAAACAGTTTACAGCTTACAGTTTCTCTCTCTAGTATTACTAGCTTGTCCTAGTCCAGTGTCTGAGTGCCTGACAGATCGTGGGTTAGAATGAAACATGTAGTGTGTTCAGCTAAAGCGAGGTGTGTGTGTAAGCAGTTGTGTTGTGTGCAGTGAGGTGTGTGTGTAAGCAGTTGTGTGGTGTGCAGTGAGGTGTGTGTGTTGTGTGCAGCGAGATGTGTGTGTAAGCAGTTGTGTTGTGTGCAGTGAGGTGTGTGTGTGTGTGTAAGCAGTTGTGTTGTGTGCAGCGAGGTGTGTGTGTTGTGTGCAGCGAGATGTGTGTGTAAGCAGTTGTGTTGTGTGCAGTGAGGTGTGTGTGTAAGCAGTTGTTGTGTGCAGCGAGGTGTGTGTGTGTGTGTGTGTAAGCAGTTGTGTTGTGTGCAGCGAGGTGTGTGTGTAAGCAGTTGTTGTGTGCAGCGAGGTGTGTGTGTAAGCAGTTGTGTTGTGTGCAGTGAGGTGTGTGTGTAAGCAGTTGTGTTGTGTGCAGCGAGGTGTGTGTGTAAGCAGTTGTGTTGTGTGCAGTGAGGTGTGTGTGTAAGCAGTTGTGTTGTGTGCAGCGAGGTGTGTGTGTAAGCAGTTGTGTTGTGTGCAGTGAGGTGTGTGTGTGTGTGTGTGTAAGCAGTTGTGTTGTGTGCAGCGAGGTGTGTGTGTAAGCAGTTGTTGTGTGCAGCGAGGTGTGTGTGTAAGCAGTTGTGTTGTGTGCAGTGAGGTGTGTGTGTAAGCAGTTGTGTTGTGTGCAGCGAGGTGTGTGTGTAAGCAGTTGTGTTGTGTGCAGTGAGGTGTGTGTGTAAGCAGTTGTGTTGTGTGCAGCGAGGTGTGTGTGTAAGCAGTTGTGTTGTGTGCAGTGAGGTGTGTGTGTAAGCAGTTGTGTTGTGTGCAGCGAGGTGTGTGTGTAAGCAGTTGTGTTGTGTGCAGCGAGGTGTGTGTGTAAGCAGTTGTGTTGTGTGCAGCGAGGTGTGTGTGTAAGCAGTTGTGTTGTGTGCAGCGAGGTGTGTGTGTAAGCAGTTGTGTTGTGTGCAGCGAGGTGTGTGTGTAAGCAGTTGTTGTGTGCAGCGAGGTGTGTGTGTAAGCAGTTGTTGTGTGCAGCGAGGTGTGTGTGTAAGCAGTTGTTGTGTGCAGCGAGGTGTGTGTGTAAGCAGTTGTTGTGTGCAGCGAGGTGTGTGTGTAAGCAGTTGTTGTGTGCAGCGAGGTGTGTGTGTAAGCAGTTGTGTTGTGTGCAGTGAGGTGTGTGTGTAAGCAGTTGTGTTGTGTGCAGTGAGGTGTGTGTGTAAGCAGTTGTGTTGTGTGCAGTGAGGTGTGTGTGTAAGCAGTTGTGTTGTGTGCAGCGAGGTGTGTGTGTAAGCAGTTGTGTTGTGTGCAGCGAGGTGTGTGTGTAAGCAGTTGTTGTGTGCAGTGAGGTGTGTGTGTAAGCAGTTGTGTTGTGTGCAGCGAGGTGTGTGTGTAAGCAGTTGTTGTGTGCAGCGAGGTGTGTGTGTAAGCAGTTGTGTTGTGTGCAGTGAGGTGTGTGTGTAAGCAGTTGTGTTGTGTGCAGCGAGGTGTGTGTGTAAGCAGTTGTGTTGTGTGCAGCGAGGTGTGTGTGTAAGCAGTTGTGTTGTGTGCAGCGAGGTGTGTGTGTAAGCAGTTGTGTTGTGTGCAGTGAGGTGTGTGTGTAAGCAGTTGTGTTGTGTGCAGCGAGGTGTGTGTGTAAGCAGTTGTGTTGTCTTTAGCGTCGGAGCCGAACCTGAAGCTGCGCTCTCGTCTGAAGCAGAAAGTGTGTGAGCGCAGGAGTAGTCCGTTACTGCGACGCAGAGACAGTCCCATCGGCTCGCTGAAGAAGCGCTCTCTGGAGACCACAGGTGAAGCGTGAGATGAGCTCATGATCACACACACACACACACACACACACACACACACACACACCAACTCTCTTCTTCTCTGGGTCTGTAGATTCGGCATGTAGCAGCGCTCCTGCTTCAGGACCCAGTTCCCCAAACAACAGCTCACACACTAACCTGAGTGAGAACGGCACCAGCGCGACCGAGGTGGGTGTGTGTGTGTGTGTGTGTGTGAGTGTGAGTGTCAGATCACAAAAATCTCTCTGAATGCTGATCATCTATATCCGAAGAGTTAAATGAGGGAGACATATAAAATGTCACAAAAGTGCTGTGCTCCTCAGGATCAGGACTAAAAAACACTGAGAACACAGACAAACATTTGTTTTTGTGAACTCATGGTTCTTACACACTAAAAATCCTCTTTTCTCTACATTTCACACTCTAGCTTGTTCCCTAGTCTGTCCTCCTGATAAAGCTGGTGTTGTGCTCTATGATACTGCTGGCTCTATGACAGTGCTTGAGTTCCTCTATAAGTCACTTTGGAATAAATGCATGAATGTGATGTTCTCCAGTCGTCTCTCAGGCCGGCTGCTCGTGATTCGATCAGTCAGCTGTCGCTCTACACGTCTCCCTCGTTACCCAACATCACCCTGGGTCTGCCTGCCAGCTCCAACAACGTGAGAATTCAAAAAATCCTCTATTATCCATTCATTTTGTCTTGTTTTCTACTAGTGATCTGCTTCCTTACGAGATACATTTACTTGACATAAAAACTGAATTTTCACAGAATATTTCTAGAAAGAATTAGCAAAAAGTTTTCTCTTGCTCTAAGCATAAATCTTACCATGTTTGTGCTTTTAGAAAAGTTTCATTACAGTGGGTTAGAAAAATGCACTTAACTCAGGATAGATGCTCTGAAGTCGTCCGATTTGCCTCTCAAGTGGATTTGTTTTTAAAAGATGGTTAGATATTTTTACTGGAACATGAACATCTTAAACTGCAGTTCGACCATTAGTAAAGGAATATTCCCAATGCGATTCTGATCTGATTTGTGTGAGAAACGGTCACGAACGATCTGAGACGTGTGTGTTTGAGATCTGGGCTGTTTTGTTCGGCGCTCGTCTTCCTTTTGCTTCATTATGTGATGCTTAGGAAAAGATTGAGTTTCATTTTGTCATTTCTTCAAAAAGGTGACGTCTACCCAGCCAGACAGTGAACGCTTGTCCGTGACTGGATTACCCATAAGCTCTACGTTCCTGGGCGCCTCTCACCTTCCCTCATTCCTGGGCAATTCAGACACTGCAAACTCCCACAATGCACTGCTGCAGCACATGGTCCTCCTGGAGCAATCGGCCCCACCGAGTCCTTTAGCTGCAGGTGAGTAGAGCTCTTTGAGTTTGACGTTTGGTTTAGTAAAGATGATGCAGTCCGTTATGAACCATATCTGTGGCTCTGATGGCGGAGTGTTTCCCAGGCCTCTGCGAGAGCGTTGCGTAATGTAAACCGAGAGGTGTGTGTGAACAAGCCGTAACCATGTCCGAGTCAAGGGTCCCTCCGGTTAATTAGATCAGTGCTCCGGCTGGCAGCAGGAGGTCAGAGAGGAACACGGTGTGCCAGCGACGGGTCTGTCCTCATGCCAGCGCCGCGTGCCCAGAAGAACACGCCTCTAATATCCCATGAATGGGAGCAGGAACTGAACAATGAGCCTCTCAGAGCTGCCAGCTCCGACACGCATGAAGAGCTGTGACGTCTGCGCAGAATCCTCACTGAATTAACAGATTTTACAGGGTGTTTCAATGTCAAGTGGTTTAGCATATTTGCGGTTGAAGCGATAGTCCAGCTGATGTGAGTGTGTGCACATTCACGAAGAGTGTGTGTGTTCACGAGGAGTGTGTTCTGCGCAGGTACAGTTGCAATCAAAATTATTCAACCCCCATTGCAAATCAGGTTAATTGGCAAAATTTATCAACACAACTAATGTTTCACGTGGTTTCCGCAAATTCAACTGAAAATTTAACTTTTAATGACTTCCACAGTCTCAAAACGATTCAACCCCTTCATGGCAAGCATCTTTAGTACTTAGTAGATCAGCTTTTTACTGTTCTGACCTTCTGCAAACGAGATGTATAACCAGACAGCAGCTTCTGCCAGCGTTTCTGACGAATCTGAGCCTGTTCCTCATGAGCAATGGCCTCCAGTTCAGTAATATTTTTGGGTTTGTGTGCTGCAACACCCTTCTTCAAATCCAACCAGAGATTTTCTATGGGGTTCAAGTCATGTGAATGTCATGGCCACTGTAGAATCATCCAGGACTTCTTCTGAAACCAAGCCTTGCTGGAATTTGAGGTATGCTTACCTGAAGAATTTGAAGGTCCAAGCTCCAGCTTCATCACTGACGGCATGACGTTTTCTGCTAGGATTTCCTGATACTTCAGTGAATCCACCTTTCCTTCCACACGCTGCAGGTTTCCAGTGCCAGAGGATATAAACCAGCCGCAGAGCATCAAAAGCTCCACCATGCTGAACTGTAGACAGTGTTCTTTACAGCATATGCTTCATTCTTTCTCCAGACACACTTCTGATCCATAATGCCAAAAAGTTTCAATTTTGTTTCAACGCTCCACAGAACAGAATCCCCAAACTTCTGTGGCTTATTTATATGATTTTGTGCAAATTGGTGCCAACTGTAGTGGTAGTAGTGGTGTAGTCTTGGAGTTCTGGCATGCGTTTAGTACAAGCCTTACTGTGCTGAAACCTCAGTGCCTGTTGCCATCAAGTCTTGTTGCAGGTCTTTTGCAGTCACTCGAGAGTTTTTCTGAACCTGCCTTCTCAGAAAACTGGTTACAGTCATTGATATCTTCCCTTTTCTGCCCCGTCCAGGTAGAGTAACCCCTGTTCCTTTAACTTTGAACTCGCAACGCAAACTATACTTCCAACGGTGTGTCTAGGAACATTTAGTGCCTTCGCTATCTTTTTGTATTCTGTTCCTTGTTTGTGAAGGGTGATGATATCTTCTCTTAACTTTTTGGACTATTATTTTGACTTTATTTCTAACTTGCAGTCAAACGTCACACTCAACAATCCTAGCCAGTTCAGATATTTCTTCTGTTCTAGCTCAAGCAAACTTGGTGCAACTAATGAAGCCCTTGATAAGTTGCATCAGGTGTGCTTGAGACAACACCTTTTTTGCAGATTTGTTCTGTTGTGAGGGATTCTATTCAGGGGGTTGAATAACTTTTAAACTGCAGAAGTTATTAAAAGTTGAATTTTCAGTTAAATTTGGGGAAACCATTTGAAACATTTGTAGTGTTGAGCTATTTCAATTACTTTAGTTTGCCAATAAACCTGATTTGAAATGGGGGTTGAAAGATTTCGATTGCAACTGTATGTCCGCGTCACCGTCGTGAGTGTGTGTGCGTGTGTTCACGAGGAGTGTGTGTGCTTGTCTGCACAGGTATGTCCGCTTCTCCTCTCCAGAAGCTGCGGCAGCACCGTCCTCTGGGCCGCACGCAGTCAGCTCCTCTTCCTCAGAGTGGTCAGCCTCCTCTTCCTCAGAGCGGTCAGGCTCTTCAGCAGCTCGTCGTCCAGCAGCAGCACCAGCAGTTCCTGGAGAAACACAAGCAGCACTTCCAGCAGATGCACATCAACAAGGTCAGAGACTCTTCACCCTCTTCCTACATCACAGATGGCTGTAATTGTTTCAGTAGTAAGTGACTTAGTTGATGGGAATCTATCGCATCTCACGCTTTACACCACTGCATTCCACGCTTTACACCACTGCATCTCACGCTTTACACCACTGCATCCCACGCTTTACACCAAGAGCTTTACACCACTGCATCCCACGCTTTACACCACTGCATTCCACGCTTTACACCACTGCATCCCACGCTTTACACCACTGCATCCCACGCTTTACACCACTGCATCCCACGCTTTACACCACTGCATCTCACGCTTTACACCACTGCATCCCACGCTTTACACCAAGAGCTTTACACCACTGCATCCCACGCTTTACACCACTGCATTCCACGCTTTACACCACTGCATCCCACGCTTTACACCACTGCATCCCACGCTTTACACCACTGCATCCCACGCTTTACGCCACTGCATCCCACGCTTTACACCACTGCATCTCACGCTTTACACCACTGCATCCCACGCTTTACACCACTGCATCCCACGCTTTACACCACTGCATCTAACGCTTTACACCACTGCATCCCACGCTTTACACCACTGCATCTCACGCTCTGCATCTCACGTTTGTCTTGCCTGTTTAACTGAGGCAAACACCCGAAAACATGCAAGAAAACATGGTGAAAAAGTGGAAAACAGTTAAAAAGTAGAGTCAAAGGTCATGAGATTGATTCCCAAGGAATTCATGAACCGATATCATGTGCACCTTTAATGCAATGCAAGTCACTGTGGATAAAAAGTATCTGCTGAACGACTAATAAACTCATATGTTTCAGCAGCAACAGTCTTCTGTGAAACACTGATGTATCTGTCCTGTGCCTCTGTGTGTGTGTGTGTGTGTGTGTGTGTGTGTGTGTGTGTGTGTGTGTGTGTGTGTGTTAGATGTTGGGTAAACCGAGTGATCGGCAGCACCAGAGTCACCCGGAAGAGACGGAGGAAGAGCTGCGAGAGCAACTGGATGCCGCACAGACCGAAACACACATGAATATCTCCATTAAACAGGAATCTCCAGATCTCCCAGAGGAGCAGAGACCGGAGGAGCAGGAGGTGCTGTTCAAACAGGTGAGAGAAACACCTGAAGATGTGTGTTTGCTGTTTCTGTCGCCCTCTTGTGGTTGTTGTCAGTGCACATACCCGTGTTTGTGTGTGTGTGTGTGTGTGTGTGTGTGAGCAGCAGGCCCTCCTGTTGGAGCAGCAGAGGATCCATCAGCTCAGGAACTACCAGGCGTCGATGGAGGCGTCAGGAGCGTCTGTGAGTTTCCCAGGACACCAGAAACTCTCCAGAACTCAATCCTCTCCTGCGTCTGCCAGCTTCTTCAGCACACAGGACCAGCCTTCCAGCACTCGCTTCACCACAGGTGACTCTCTCTCTCTCTCATGCTTCACCACAGGTGACACTCACTCTCTCTTACTCTCTCTCTCTCTCTCTCTCTCTCTCTCGCTTCACCACAGATGACACTCTCACTTTCTTTCTCTCTCTACCACAGGTGACTCTCTCTCTCTTGCTTCACCACAGGTGACACACTCTCTCTCTGTCTCTCTCTCTCTCTCTCTCGCGCGTTTCAGCACAGGTGTGTCTCTTTCGCTTCACCACAGGTGACTCTCTCTCGCTTCACCACAGATGACACTCTCACTCACTGTTTCTCTCTCTACCACAGGTGACTCACTCACTCACTCACTCTCTCTCTCTCTCTCTCTCTCTCTCTCTCTCTCTCTCTCTCTCTCTCTCTCTCTCTCTCTCTCTCTCTACCACAGGTGACACTCTCTCTCTCTCTCTCTCTCTCTCTCTCTCTCTCTCGCTTCACCACAGGTGACTCTCTCTCGCTTCACCACAGATGACACTCTCACTCTCTGTTTCTCTCTCTACCACAGGTGACTCACTCTCTCTCTCTCTCTCTCTCTCTCTCTCTCTCTTCACCACAGGTGACACTCTCTCTCTCTCTCTCTCTCTCTCTCTCTCTCGCTTCACCACAGTGACTCTCTCTCTCGATTTACAACAGAACTCAGATCGCTGAACTTCTGAATGAAAGTTTCTGCACGTGTGTGTTTCCTCAGGTCTGGTGTACGACTCTCTCATGCAGAAGCACCAGTGCATGTGTGGAAACACCAACACACACCCCGAACACGCCGGACGCATCCAGAGCATCTGGTCTCGGCTGCAGGAGACAGGTCTGCGCAACCAGTGTGAGGTGCGACTGCGACACACTCGTCACATGACTCCCCCTGCGTCACGACTCCACCTGCGTCACATGATTCCACCTGCATCACACTGTGTCACATGACCTCACCTGCGTCACATGATTCCACCTACGTCACACGACCTCACCTGCGTCACATGATTCCACCTGCGTCACACTCCATCACATGACTCCACCTGCGTCACATGCCGTCACATAACTCCACCTGCATCACATGACCTCATCTGTGTCACACTCTGTCACATGACTCCACCTGTGACTCTACCTGCGTCACATGACTCCACCTGCGTCACACTCTGTCACATGACTCTACCTGCGTCACACTCTGTCACATGACTCAACCTGCGTCACTAACAACAGTCATGTTTTACACTGCACGCCGTCGGTCGGGGATTTTGTCAAATTTACTGGCCAAATTAAATTTTTTGATGGCCGTCATTTTTCTTAAAAAAATCTTTATATATTGTTGTCTCTGTGATTGAAGTCTGTTTCTGATAAACAGGAGAGCAGCTTCATACATGAGCAGAGTCTCAACATAACCCTACATCAAACAAAACGATCAACACAAGTTTCAGATTATCGTTCTCACACTGTACCATAACCAGAGGCCACGCGACAATATCAATCGAAAATCACACCAATCAGAAGAGAGTGTGGGCTAGGGTTAGAGTCTCTCTGCAAGCACATTTGCAAAAAAACGGATAATCAAATGAATAAATATTACATAATTTTACATTAAAATACATACTCTGTGACTGAAACAATCTTTGTCATTGAATACACTTGTTTGTTCACAGTTTGAATCTTGTTTAAGATCTGAGGTGAATTATCCATTGTGGCTTTCAGTACGGCTATAAAGGGTGAACAAAATGGTATTCAAACTCACATTAGACACTTTTAACATTAAATAAAGCACATAATCAGTAGTTGAGTTTATGACTGTCATACTTTGTATGTTATCAGGAAAAACTCTGATTAACCTGGAAAAGATGCCTTTTATCTGGTTTATTGCATCACATCTGGTTATGACATTGTTACAGTTTGACTCGAACAATGTTTTAATGTGTTATTGACCATGTTGGATAATTTTCCCTGAGCTGCAGTGCACTTCTAATGACTGTCAGCAGGTGGCGCTCTCGTGCTCTACTGAATCTCTGTGTCCTTTATTTCCAGTGTATCCGTGGAAGAAAAGCCACATTAGAGGAACTGCAGACGGTTCACACTGAAGCTCATGTCATGCTGTATGGGATCAATCCACTCCGGCAGAAACTGGACAGTAAGACCTTTCCCTCCTGTTCTCGACAGACTGAGATCTGTAGAGTCGAAGCGTCTGAGATCTGTAGAGTCGAAGCGTTTGAAGCGTCTGAGATCTGTAGAGTCGAAGCGTCTGAGATCTGTAGAGTCGAAGCGTCTGAGATCTGTAGAGTCGAAGCGTCTGAGATCTGTAGAGTCGAAGCGTCTGAGATCTGTAGAGTCGAAGCGTCTGAGATCTGTAGAGTCGAAGCGTCTGAGATCTGTAGAGTCGAAGCGTCTGAGATCTGTAGAGTCGAAGCGTCTGAGATCTGTAGAGTCGAAGCGTCTGAGATCTGTAGAGTCGAAGTGTCTGAAGC
This sequence comes from Rutilus rutilus, assembly GCA_021464565.1. NCBI lineage: Eukaryota > Metazoa > Chordata > Actinopteri > Cypriniformes > Leuciscidae > Rutilus > Rutilus rutilus. The sequence continues at coordinate 40,106,917 of JAJAQA010000012.1, read as the reverse complement.
GTCTGAGATCTGTAGAGTCGAAGCATCTGAGATCTGTAGAGTCGAAGCGTCTGAAGCGTCTGAGATCTGTAGAGTCGAAGCGTCTGAGATCTGTAGAGTCGAAGTGTCTGAAGCGTCTGAGATCTGTAGAGTCGAAGCGTCTGAGATCTGTGGCGTCGAAGCGTCTGAAGCGTCTGAGATCTGTAGAGTCGAAGCATCTGAAGCATCTGAGATCTGTAGAGTCGAAGCATCTGAGATCTGTAGAGTCGAAGCGTCTGAGATCTGTAGAGTAGAAGCGTCTGAAGCATCTAAGATCTGTAGAGTCGAAGCGTCTGAGATCTGTAGAGTCGAAGCATCTGAAGCATCTGAGATCTGTAGAGTCGAAGCATCTGAGATCTGTAGAGTCGAAGCGTCTGAGATCTGTAGAGTCGAAGCGTCTGAGATCTGTAGAGTCGAAGCGTCTGAGATCTGTAGAGTCGAAGCGTCTGAGATCTGTAGAGTCGAAGCGTCTGAGATCTGTAGAGTCGAAGCGTCTGAGATCTGTAGAGTCTGAAAGCGTCTGAGATCTGTAGAGTCGAAGCGTCTGAGATCTGTAGAGTCTGAAAGCGTCTGAGATCTGTAGAGTCTGAAAGCGTCTGAGATCTGTAGAGTCGAAGCATCTGAGATCTGTAGAGTCTGAAGCGTCTGAGATCTGTAGAGTCGAAGCGTCTGAAGCGTCTGAGATCTGTAGAGTCGAAGCGTCTGAAGCATCTGAGATCTGTAGAGTCGAAGCATCTGAGATCTGTAGAGTCGAAGCGTCTGAGATCTGTAGAGTCGAAGCGTCTGAGATCTGTAGAGTCGAAGCGTCTGAGATCTGTAGAGTCGAAGCATCTGAGATCTGTAGAGTCTGAAGCGTCTGAAGCGTCTGAGATCAGTAGAGTCGAAGTGTCTGGAGATCTGAGATCTGTAGAGTCGAAGCGTCTGAGATCTGTAGAGTCGAAGCGTCTGAGATCTGTAGAGTCGAAGCGTCTGAGATCTGTAGAGTCGAAGCGTCTGAAGCGTCTGAGATCTGTAGAGTCGAAGCGTCTGAGATCTGTAGAGTCGAAGCGTCTGAAGCGTCTGAGATCTGTAGAGTCGAAGCATCTGAGATCTGTAGAGTCGAAGCGTCTGAAGCGTCTGAGATCAGTAGAGTCGAAGTGTCTGGAGATCTGAGATCTGTAGAGTCGAAGCGTCTGAAGCGTCTGAGATCAGTAGAGTCGAAGTGTCTGGAGATCTGAGATCTGTAGAGTCGAAGCGTCTGAAGCGTCTGAGATCTGTAGAGTCGAAGCGTCTGAGATCTGTAGAGTCGAAGCATCTGAGATCTGTAGAGTCTGAAAGCATCTGAGATCTGTAGAGTCGAAGCGTCTGAGATCTGTAGAGTCGAAGCGTCTGAGATCTGTAGAGTCGAAGCATCTGAGATCTGTAGAGTCTGAAGCGTCTGAGATCTGTAGAGTCAAAGCGTCTGAAGCGTCTGAGATCTGTAGAGTCGAAGCATCTGAGATCTGTAGAGTCTGAAGCGTCTGAGATCTGTAGAGTCAAAGCGTCTGAAGCGTCTGAGATCTGTAGAGTCGAAGTGTCTGGAAATCTGAGATCTGTAGAGTCGAAGCGTCTGAGATCTGTAGAGTCGAAGCGTCTGAGATCTGTAGAGTCGAAGCGTCTGAGATCTGTAGAGTCAAAGCGTCTGAGATCTGTAGAGTCGAAGCGTCTGAAGCGTCTGAGATCTGTAGAGTCGAAGCGTCTGAGATCTGTAGAGTCGAAGTGTCTGAAGCGTCTGAGATCTGTAGAGTCGAAGCGTCTGAGATCTGTAGAGTCGAAGTGTCTGAAGCGTCTGAGATCTGTAGAGTCGAAGCGTCTGAGATCTGTAGAGTCGAAGCGTCTGAGATTTGTAGAGTCGAAGCGTCTGAAGCGTCTGAGATCTGTAGAGTCGAAGCGTCTGAAGCGTCTGAGATCTGTAGAGTCGAAGCGTCTGAGATCTGTAGAGTCGAAGCGTCTGAGATCTGTAGAGTCGAAGCGTCTGAGATTTGTAGAGTCGAAGCGTCTGAAGCGTCTTGAGATCTGTAGAGTCGAAGCGTCTGAAGCGTCTGAGATCTGTAGAGTCGAAGCGTCTGAGATCTGTAGAGTCGAAGCGTCTGAGATCTGTAGAGTCGAAGCGTCTGAGATCTGTAGAGTCGAAGCGTCTGAGATCTGTAGAGTCGAAGCGTCTGAGATTTGTAGAGTCGAAGCGTCTGAAGCGTCTGAGATCTGTAGAGTCGAAGCGTCTGAAGCGTCTGAGATCTGTAGAATCGAAGCGTCTGAGATTTGTAGAGTCGAAGCATCTGAGATTTGTAGAGTCGAAGCGTCTGAGATTTGTAGAGTCGAAGCGTCTGAGATTTGTAGAGTCGAAGCGTCTGAGATTTGTAGAGTCGAAGCATCTGAGATTTGTAGAGTCGAAGCGTCTGAAGCGTCTGAGATCTGTAGAGTCGAAGCGTCTGAGATCTGTAGAGTCGAAGCGTCTGAGATCTGTAGAGTCGAAGCGTCTGAGATCTGTAGAGTCGAAGCGTCTGAGATCTGTAGAGTCGAAGCGTCTGAGATCTGTAGAGTCGAAGCGTCTGAGATCTGTAGAGTCGAAGCGTCTGAGATTTGTAGAGTCGAAGCGTCTGAAGCGTCTGAGATCTGTAGAGTCGAAGCGTCTGAAGCGTCTGAGATCTGTAGAGTCGAAGCGTCTGAGATCTGTAGAGTCGAAGCGTCTGAGATCTGTAGAGTCGAAGCGTCTGAGATCTGTAGAGTCGAAGCGTCTGAGATCTGTAGAGTCGAAGCGTCTGAGATCTGTAGAGTCGAAGCGTCTGAGATCTGTAGAGTCGAAGCGTCTGAGATCTGTAGAGTCGAAGCGTCTGAGATCTGTAGAGTCGAAGCGTCTGAGATCTGTAGAGTCGAAGCGTCTGAAGCGTCTGAGATCTGTAGAGTCGAAGCGTCTGAGATCTGTAGAGTCGAAGCGTCTGAAGCGTCTGAGATCTGTAGAGTCGAAGCGTCTGAGATCTGTAGAGTCGAAGCGTCTGAAGCGTCTGAGATCTGTAGAGTCGAAGCGTCTGAGATCTGTAGAGTCCGAAGCGTCTGAGATCTGTAGAATTGAAGCGTCTGAAGCGTCTGAGATCTGTAGAGTCGAAGCGTCTGAGATCTGTAGAATTGAAGCGTCTGAGATCTGTAGAGTCGAAGCGTCTGAAGCGTCTGAGATCTGTAGAGTTCAAGCGTCTGAGATCTGTAGAGTCGAAGTGTCTGAGATCTGTAGAATTGAAGCGTCTGAGATCTGTCACTGACTCTCCTGCGTCTCTCCTGTCTCAGGTTCGCTCATGTCCATGTTTGTCCGGTTGCCGTGTGGAGGGATCGGGGTGAGTAGAAACTAAACCAGCTCTGTCTCCAGAATCTCTTCATTTGAGCAGCACTAAAGAGGGTTTCTGTGTGTTTCTGGTGTGTGTTTGTGTGTTTCTGGTGTGTGAAGGTGGACAGTGACACAGTGTGGAATGAAGTTCACTCATCGAGCGCAGCGCGTCTGGCTGCCGGTTCTGTGATCGAACTCGTATTTAAAGTGGCATCAGGAGAACTGAAGGTGTGTGTGTGTGTGTGTGTGTGGCCTCAGGAGAGCTGCCACTGTCTTTCCCTCTCTCTTCTGTGTGTGTGTGTGTTTTACGAAGAGTGTTTCTCCCTCTCTGCAGAACGGGTTTGCGGTGGTCCGGCCTCCAGGGCATCATGCAGAGGAAAGCACACCAATGTGAGACTGTGTTTGTGTGTGTGTGTGTGTCTCTTTCTGTCTTCCTTCCATTATGTCAATAACGCTGGTGCTCTCGTCCAATCACAGGGGCTTCTGTTACTTTAACTCTGTTGCCATAGCAGCGAAACTCCTACAGCAAAGACTCAATGTCAGCAAAATTCTGATTGTTGATTGGGTGAGTTTATTTTGAAAAATTACCTGGCACTAAGATAATATTTTCTTTTTTCTCTGTTTAACATTGAATGTTTCTTGTTAAACTCCATCAGGACGTTCACCATGGCAACGGGACTCAGCAAGCGTTCTACGACGACCCCAGTGTTCTCTACATCTCGCTTCATCGCTACGACGACGGGAACTTCTTCCCGGGCAGCGGCGCTCCCGAAGAGGTACAGACTGTGTGTGTGTGATTATACCAGCCAGTAGATTGTAGGAAGGGTTTTCTCTCATGTATTTCTCACTCTGCCCTCTACAGGTGGGAAGTGGAGCAGGAGTTGGTTTCAATGTGAACGTGGCGTTTACTGGAGGCCTGGAGCCACCGATGGGAGACGCTGAATATCTCACTGCATTCAGGTACCAGAGTCTTCATCACACACACTCAGAAACATCTGATCCATGATGAACTGACACACTTTTCATTAGGGATGCACGATATTGCATTTTGGCCGATATTCGATATGCCGATATTTTCAAAATAATTTTGTCCGATGCCGATACCGATACCGATATATATACACATTTTCCCCCTGATATATTTACACTTTAATTTTACTGAAGAGAAATCCAAGTCTCTCTCCTGTACTACCTTTACCGTATTACACTCATGTGTTGTAGATAAGGCAATACACAAGACAAACAAAACAACATTTGATTCTACCATAAATGTATAATTTTACAAATGTAGACAGACATTCACCCCTGAAAACTAGGCAAATTATTTCACTTGGAGAATAAATGATTTAAAATGATTTATACACATTTTATTTTTAAGTTCAGACTTCAAACTTCAGTCCTTAGGAGTAAAATAAATAAAAAAAAAATTTCAAATAAAAAAATGTACATCTTCTACTTGAACAGGTCAACCAAATGCTCCCCTGTTTTCGGTGCTGATGCAGTGGCGACCCGTTCATGTAACCTGTAAGGGTGGCGCTGCCAATAAAGCAACTAAAAGCAGTCACAACGAACCGCAAAAGTAATGAATGAAGTATGAATATGTCAGATATAGCAAGGAGACATTTTAATTGTTTATTAATAAACAAGTGTTTTCTGTGTCGGCTGCAAAGATGAAGTTGACGATGACTCGCGGTAGTGAACGCGCCAGAGAGAAATGCACATTTCGGATTACATAGTTTTCTTTCGTTTTGAATTGTTCTGTTTAAAAATATGATTTCAAGCGTTCTGTAGATAATAGATATATTTCTCAGGTCTGTGAGGCAAGTAGGCTATGCTGAGTTTCGTTTCATTTATGAGACTAGCTCCAGTTCAATCGCGGGCGCCTCCGTGTCGTGATATCTATTATCTATTATCTGCTTTACTTATTATTTATTAAATCCAGGCAATTGGTTGATGAAACATTGATTAAAATTAAGATACAATTAATACAAAACGAAATTCACTTAGAAAGGCTTTGTGCTTTCTGTTTGAGGTCTCTGTGGAAGTTTTAAAGCAGTCTCTTT
>JAJAQA010000012.1:40046502-40099002 GCA_021464565.1 Rutilus rutilus | reverse complement strand
CGGTGGTGATGCCAATCATGGATGAGTTTGCTCTGCTCATGAGTGTGTGTGTGTGTGTGTCAGGACGGTGGTGATGCCGATCGCTGGTGAGTTTGCTCTGCTCATGAGTGTGTGTGTGTGTGTGTGTGTGTGTGTGTGTCAGGACGGTGGTGATGCCGATCGCGGGTGAGTTTGCTCTGCTCATGAGTGTGTGTGTGTGTGTGTGTGTGTGTGTGTGTGTGTGTGTGTGTGTGTGTGTGTGTGTGTGTGTGTGTCAGGACGGTGGTGATGCCGATCGCTGGTGAGTTTGCTCTGCTCATGAGTGTGTGTGTGTGTGTGTGTCAGGACGGTGGTGATGCTGATCGCGGGTGAGTTTGCTCTGCTCATGAGAGTGTGTGTGTGTGTGTGTGTGTGTCAGGACGGTGGTGATGCCGATCGCGGGTGAGTTCGCTCCGGATCTGGTGCTGGTGTCTGCAGGGTTTGATGCAGTGGAGGGTCACCCGCCGCCGCTGGGAGGATACACACTCTCCTCCAGATGTAAGCGCCGCTAACCCTTACTGCTATATTCATCATCTGGGCACTTCATTAAAAGCCAACATCGCTTTGCTCCAGGCTTAGGTCATCTGACCCAGCAGCTGATGGGATTGGCCGGGGGTCGCGTGGTCCTGGCGCTGGAGGGGGGTCACGACCTCAGGGCCATATGTGACGCGTCAGAGGCCTGCGTCTCAGCGCTCCTGGGAATAGAGGTACTGATTACCCATCATCCTTTGCATTGTAAGCTTTCATTTGCATGAGGCAGATTCTTGTTAAAGGCAGATTTGTGTTTTTGATCACGTGTTTGTGTTGAACAGCTAGAGCCGTTTCCTGCAGATGTCCTGAAGCAGAGACCCAACGAGAACGCCGTCAGATCCATAGAGAAAGTCCTGGAAACTCACAGTGAGTCTCAAGTCTTTACAAATAATCATTTACTTCTGCCTAATGTCTGATTCATGAATCATCTTCATCTCTGTGTCAAATATCATCTGCACATTAATGTACTTACAGTAGAAGTCTACAGGGCAGAAGACAGAAGACTGACCTCTTGACTGCATCACTTTTATATCCTATATAGACGCCTTTATCCAGGGCGAGATGCATGTTATCAGAACCCTGGGAATCGAACCCATGCTGAACCGTTAGAGCTACAGGAACAGAGCAAAGCTAAAACTTAACTTGGTAACCTTTGCATGATTCGTCACAAGAATGACTGTTTATGTTGAGAAAAACACGGGATCGATGACAGTTAATGTGTTCGAACAGCTCAGATGACAGTGACATTAATGCTAGCGCTTTGACACAATGATGAGCTGCTTGTAACGCTTCCAGAATATTCCTCTCTCCATAGACTTGGACTGGAAGAATTATTGACTGTAGGGGATTTTTGCTTCTTTCTACAAACTGTGGGACGAGCTGAAAGTGTTTTAAAGGGATAGTTCACCCAAAAATGCCCTCAAGTCATCCTAGGTGTTTATAACATTCTTCTTTCAGACGAATACAATCAGAGTTATATTAAAAAAATGACCTGGCTCTTCCAAGCTTTATAATGGCAGTGAATGGCTGTATATTATAATATGTATAGTATATTATGTATATTATATTATAAGTCCATAAAGTGCATACATCCATCTATCCATCATAAAAGTGCATGTATCATCATAAAAGTGCATCTCTCCATGATAAAAGAGCAACTATCCATCATAAAAGTGCATCTATCCATCATAAAAGTCCATCTATCCATCATAAAAGTGCATCTGTCCATCATAAAAGTACATCTGTCCATCATAAAAGTGCATCTATCCATGATAAGTGCATCTATCCATCATAAAAGTGCATCTATCCATGATAAAAGTGCAATTATTCATCATAAAAGTGCATCTATCCATGATAAAAGTGCATCTCTCCATGATAAAAGTCCATCTATCATCATAAAAGTGCAACTATCCATCATAAAAGTGCAACTATCCATGATAAAAGTGCAATTATTCATCATAAAAGTGCATCTATCCATGATAAAAGTGCATCTATCCATCATAAAAGTGCGTCTATCCATCATAAAAGTGCATGTATCGTCATAAAAGTGCATCTCTCCATGATAAAAGTCCATCTATCCATCATAAAAGTGCAACTATCCATCATAAAAGTGCAACTATCCATGATAAAAGTGCAATTATCCATCATAAAAGTGCGTCTATCCATGATAAAAGTGCATCTATCCATCATAAAAGTGCGTCTATCCATCATAAAAGTGCATGTATCGTCATAAAAGTGCATCTCTCCATGATAAAAGTCCATCTATCCATCATAAAAGTGCATCTCTCTATGATAAAAGTGCATCTGTCCATCATAAAAGTGCAACTATCCATCATAAAAGTGCAACTATCCATCATAAAAGTGCATCTATCCATCATAAAAGTGCATCTATCCATCAAAAGTCCATCTATCCATCATAAAAGTGCAAATATCCATCATAAAAGTGCAACTATCCATCAAAAGTCCATCTATCCATCATAAAAGTGCGTCTGTCCATCATAAAAGTGCATCTATCCATCATAAAAGTGCATCTGTCCATCATAAAAGTGCATCTATCCATCATAAAAGTGCAAATATCCATCATAAAAGTGCATCTATCCATCATAAAAGTGCAAATATCCATCATAAAAGTGCAACTATCCATCAAAAGTCCATCTATCCATCATAAAAGTGCAACTATCCATGATAAAAGTGCAACTATCCATCATAAAAGTGCATCTATCCATCATAAAAGTGCAAATATCCATCATAAAAGTGCAACTATCCATCAAAAGTCCATCTATCCATCATAAAAGTGCATCTATCCATCATAAAAGTGCAAATATCCATCATAAAAGTGCATCTATCCATCATAAAAGTGCATCTGTCCATCATAAAAGTGCATCTGTCCATCATAAAAGTGCATGTATCGTCATAAAAGTGCATCTCCATGGCCTTCTGAAGTGAAGCAATGCATTCGTTCAAGAAAAATATCCATATTTAAAGGCCATGTTGCAGGTTAACCACCACTGTTGATCAATGGGTACATTAATCACTCAAGATATGTAGACCATTTTTAAAATGTCTCAAAAATGGTCTTAAAGACCAGTTTTTTACGTTTTTTGGTATGAACGTTTTTTTTTTACGCAATTCGGTGATGACGTCACGTTGGGGAGAAGCGGAGGAAAGGTAGCCTCAGCCAATACAGTTTGTATTAGAACTATGGCGACTGACTGGGAAAAATGAGTGAAAAATCTACGTTTTCTTTATATCTAGTGGCAGTGATCATGACATTAGTTCAGATAAGTACCGGTAAACTTTGTCTTCATCTAGAAATAGAAGGCATCATGCTAGCTATGGGCTAATTTGCCAGTCCCACCTGTTATCCACCCCCTCCAGATAATCCCTAATTAAGTCTTTCCCCCAACGTGGTAAACACATTAATGATTAGTTATCCCACGTTTTGATGGTAGCCTACTAGCTCCAGTAACAGCATCATTGCCAAGTGTTTCTAAGCGTTTACCTCTTCCTCCGGTGAAAATGTTGCAAACACAGCCGCCGCGTGTCTGTCGCTGTTTGGCAGGTGCTTGTGTGGGCGCCGGCGGTGCCGTCCCATGGAAACTGCGTTGGAAAGCTTGTGCTGTAAGTGAGTGCGTTTTGGTCGCTGGTCGAGGAGCTCACCCCACGACCAGATGTGACGTGCCTCACTCAGCATCCAGGATTTGCATGCTGCCTGAATCCGTTTGTGCTGAAGATAGCATAAACCCATTTCACGCAGGATCATGGTCCCCTTCAAGCCGGCACGCACGAGTATGTTAATTGTTTGTTTCCTTTACCATTCTTTTTACACGAAGTCTTATGAACCAGCTTAAACAGTTATAGGTGACTAGAGATGTGTTGTATAATCTGCGCTATCTGAATACTCTCGTCTACTACTCGTCTCTCTAGTCACTCTCAACGCTCTCAAGGCGGGCTTTGGAATATTCTCTCCCCAACGTGACGTAATGGAATGTATTGTGGCGGAAAGGAGAATCGTTGCAAACCGCTGTAAGATAGCCTACTTTTTCGTATTATATTGCGTTTTGTGATACCCAACAACATAAAATACAATGGATAACAGTTTAAATGTTTATTACCAATAAGGAAGAGGAAGGGCCGTAAAGGCCCGAAACGTTACACTTAAAATCAATTTGTGAATGGGAGCTCTCCGGTGTGCGGATCTTTACTTTGTAACTTTGAATTCTATATGAGATCCAGCACCCTAACCTGACTGGGATGTGCGTGATTTTATTACTCCCTATATTACCAACAAGTAAACTGCACAAATTCGATGAAAAAAAAAACCTGCAACATGGCCTTTAAAACTTTATCGACTAAAATAACTAGCTTCCGACAGAGTATGTACGCATCGATTTACTGTAAAAGAATAAACACTTGACCCGACGCATGACGTAATGACGAACGCGGAAGCGCAGAGGATCGAGCAAAGCAAAACACCAGTCACGAATTAGAGTCTAGAACGCGAATTTTTAAAGAGAAATGTGGGAGGAGCTTGAGTTTGACCCAGCGCTGTTTGTTTGAACCGCAAGAGGCTCAAAGCTTACGCTACTCCTACATCTACGTCAGACATCGTCAAGCGTTACTCTTGCGGCGTAAGTCGACTTGCGTACGGCCGTCTGCCGGAAGATAGTTCATTTAGTCGATAAAGTTTTAAATAAGAATATTTTTCTTACACGAACGCATCGCTAAATGAACCCATCGCTGACTCCACACCTGCGGCCACTAGAGCTGAACTGACGCTGGAACGACCCGTACGGCTGATGGATGTGTGTGTGTGTAGGTCTGATGGGTGTGTGTGTGTGTGTGTGTAGGGCAGTACTGGAGGTGTGTCCAGCGCTCGGCGTCAGGAGTCGGTCTGTCTCTGCTAGAGGCTCAGAGAGGCGACTCTGAAGAGAACGAGACGGTGACGGCGATGGCTTCTCTATCTGTGGCGGTCATGGAGAAAAGGTACAAGTGTTTCCCCTCCTTTACTCTTCATCTCATCTTCTTTCTTCCTCTCACACCATCTGTTGTGTTTCTGCTCAGAGCGGAGGATGAGCCCATGGAAGAGGAGCTGCCGATGTAGAGACGAGAGTTTGACCTCGAGCTCTTCTGGGTCTCTTGCTGAGAGAGTCAGGGCACAATGGCTAACTCACCCTGTTAGCGCTGTAGCCCGCTAGCACTGCGGCCCCAATGCAGTGCCTTCAAGCTCGTCACTTGAGAATGTTTGTTTTTGGAGATTTCTGTCTTATTGGCTTGAGATGTCACAGATGTCGAGGGCCGTTTGAATCAGCCAGCAGATCATTCTGACAGGAGGAGGGAAAACGAGGGTCCGATGAACCACAGGCTCTGGAACCCGCTGTTGTTGAGCGAGACACTAGCGAGCGAGACACTAGCGAGCGTCACAAGCTCTACAGCGTTTCAGCGTGACTCGTCTGCGCCATTTTACTGAAGTTTCTCAGAGAGCGAGTGCCTTTGCGACCGCGTGGAGATACAAATTAATTCTGAGGAAGTTTGCCTTAAGTCAGTGAAGTCACGAACACATTACCCACAGTTCCAGTGGGTTTGCCTGTTTGGAGAAGAGAACACTTTTCAGCATGTTTACTTGGACAGCGGTTCACGCTTCAGTCGTCTAGCGATAAATCTCTTGTCTTCTGAACTAGCGCTGACTCTCTTGTCTTCTGAACTAGCGCTGACTCTCGTCTTCTGAACTAGCGCTGACTCTCTTGTCTTCTGAACTAGCGCTGACTCTCGTCGACTCTCTTGTCTTCTGAACTAGCGCTGACTCTCTTGTCTTCTGAACTAGCGCTGACTCTCTTGTCTTCTGAACTAGCGCTGACTCTCTTGTCTTCTGAACTAGCGCTGACTCTCTTGTCTTCTGAACTAGCGCTGACTCTCTTGTCTTCTGAACTAGCGCTGACTCTCTTGTCTTCTGAACTAGCGCTGACTCTCTTGTCTTCTGAACTAGCGCTGACTCTCTTGTCTTCTGTACTAGCGCTGACTCTCTTGTCTTCTGAACTAGCGCTGACTCTCTTGTCTTCTGAACTAGCGCTGACTCTCTTGTCTTCTGTACTAGCGCTGACTCTCTTGTCTTCTGAACTAGCGCTGACTCTCTTGTCTTCTGAACTAGCGCTGACTCTCTCGTCTTCTGAACTAGCGCTGACTCTCGTCTTCTGAACTAGCGCTGACTCTCGTCTTCTGAACTAGCGCTGACTCTCGTCTTCTGTACTAGCGCTGACTCTCTTGTCTTCTGTACTAGCGCTGACTCTCTTGTCTTCTGTACTAGCGCTGACTCTCTTGTCTTCTGAACTAGCGCTGACTCTCTCGTCTTCTGAACTAGCGCTGACTCTCGTCTTCTGTACTAGCGCTGACTCTCTTGTCTTCTGAACTAGCGCTGACTCTCTTGTCTTCTGAACTAGCGCTGACTCTCTTGTCTTCTGTACTAGCGCTGACTCTCTTGTCTTCTGAACTAGCGCTGACTCTCTTGTCTTCTGTACTAGCGCTGACTCTCGTCTTCTGAACTAGCGCTGCTGTGAGAGACGCTTCAGAATCTATGCTTTACCAGCGGCTCGACGTCACGCAGCCGAAACCAGGCGTTGGGTTTCACTGGTTTATTGACCTGCATGTGCATTACAGGAAAAAGCTACTAAACTGGAGAACAGAATTTCTGACCAAAGCATGAGTTTGCATCTTGTGTTGCACCTTTTTCCACAGTCTCGTAAAGTGAGAGTGATTACAAGACCAGTGTGTGTTAAATGATTTTGCCTCTGTGCTCAAACTCATTCCATTGGATTTACATGGAAAAAGATCCAGTCTAGAGAATACCGTGTATCAGACCAGCTTGTGTTCGTAACCCCTTCCGCTCTCCAAACAAACCGTTGCAACTGATAATGTTGGAAACCCCCGAGCATGAGGCGGGATTGGTACAATATTATGCATGTGAAATGTTGATTTTATTTGCCTTCCAGAGCTTCACTCTGTCTCTCTCAAGAGTTTCTTCTCCAAAAGGATTGAGTCAGTTCATCTTACTAGTTTTTTTTAGTTCAGTTACTGGTTATTTTTTATTTTTTAGCTATTAATTCCATTTCTGTCATTCCTGCTTTGTACAGTTTTTCTTTATTTATAATATTTGTACTTTTCACTCGATTGTTATTTGTTCTAGTGGATTTTAGTTCCATGCGTTACTTTTGGTACCATGTTCTTTGAGCTACATGAAGACTTTATGACCGGTTCATGGGTTTACAAGCATCATCACAGACTGTGTAGTTCTACGTTCTGTTCATAGTAGATTTGTATATGAAAGGAAATCTAAATACAGTATATGAATTTGAAGAACTGTCATTCCCTTTGTGTGCATGGATGTTATATTTTGTAAGCAGCTCATGCTGGTCTCAAATATACAAAACCTTGTTTTTTATGATGATTTAAATGACTATGATGACTAACATGGTAAACGCACTTGATGGTCAGTGATTTATTCATTCGTTGTTTTTTATTTTATTTTATTTAAGAGTTAGACAATATGTCCATGACAGTAATTGGAATAAAAAAAGCATTAATTCAAAGCATTTTGATTTGTTTCCATCTTTTAAAACAGCATCTCAAGCCAAAGATCTGTAATACACATGGTTTTAATTGTATTTTCACTACATGCTAAAACTCCCTTAACTTTGTTAGTTTTGAATGATGTTGAAGATGATAAATAAATGATCATAGTCACTGACCTGCAGCAACACGTGTTCAGTGTGAGATGATGACGGCACGCGTCCCTGTTCTTGTCCTCGATGTGACGTGACTCTTTTCCTCAGTTTTATCAGTCGTTGAGCAGCAGAAACTCCGTCCGCCACAGAAAACACTAACGTCTCGTTTCACGGGCAAAATCACCGTTTCCTGATGATGGAAAACACAAAGTATTGTTAAATTCCATTTCAAGTGGATTGAACATAATGAAGTTGTGACAATGTAATTAATGTGATTAATTGTGTTGCTTTAACACATTTTTATTAAATTGACCAAGCTTACTTCTCGAGGGGACTCATTTAGAAGAAACTTATATTAAAAGTCGATTTCTGATGGTCTGATTCACAAGCTCTGGTATCTTCAACTGTGAAGAGCTATTTTTATCAGAACTGTTCATGACCACAAAAAAGAATGCATTTGATAATTTCATTTCTCTTACCCATGAAACTGAAGGTTTGACAGATAAAGGAAACTTCACGATCGAACAACTATTATTACAAGCCGTTTCTTAAAAGCATTTGTTCACACACAAAAAATGAAAATTGTGTCTTTATTTTCTCACCCTCATGTCGTTCCAAACCCGTGAGATCTTCGTTCATCTTCGCAACACAAATTAAGATATTCTGATGTCAGCCGGAAGTGCCGACTGTGTTTACAACATGAACAGCGTCACAGACTGACACATGATATAATGATATAAATCCATTCACAATTTAAAAAATCATTCATTGTATTTGTACGGTGTCCATCTGCTCTCTCTGTTGAGTTTTAATGGTGTGACGTTTCATAATGTGTGTTTTTATAGCTTAAAACAAATGCAGAAGATCAGAAACATGTGAAACACAAAGATAAAAACTGCATTCAAAACTTCACCAAATGGAAATTAAGTTATTGCTTTTTTAAGAATGGAGGAAGAATAGTGTGTGTTTTTATATAACTTCAAAATTGGGACAGTAAATGGTTACAGTGCCTGAACAAGCAGCTGTGAAAGCCTAAAAATGACAGCAGATTCTCCTGAATGGTCATGTTCATGTCTAATCAACATGGAAAGACTTCAGGATGATGTTAGAGGACATTCTAATTTATCTGAACCATCTGACAATAAAGTCCATGAACTTGATGTAAAAAAGACGGGCACGAACTCTCAGATACAATGATTTTCTAGAATGAATTTATGAAATCTTGTAGCTTGAAATTGTGACATCTGTGATTTGGAATGATTGCCAGACTCTTTAAAATTGCTGTATTTAGATTTGGATAACAGAATATGCATATATTAAACTTACAGCCCATATGATCTGTGTTGATCATACGACAGCCGATCACTTGATATGCAGCCAATGGCATTAGATGAATAAAATGGATGCTGAAAGTAAAAATGAAGCGTGACACACATGCGCACACACACACACACACACACACACACACACGAGCACTAGCACAGCTCCTAGCAACAGCACACACTTCCTTCAGTCACAGAATGTGTGTTAGAGTGAGTGAGACTCCATCAGTGTTATTCAAATATAAAACTGCTGCACAGATAGTGTTGCTGACTTTTTATAGCTCAGCATTCTTCACTAAAGCATTTACAGATTAGTTTAGATCAGTTTAGATATTTTAATAAGAAATCAATAACACACATCTTAGACTTGCCTTCATTATGAACCAGTTACTGAACGGATGTTTGTTAGAGAGCGAAGAGAAGTGACAGAAGGATAAAGCCTTACATTCACACACTACTGAAGCTTTATTAGAGGGTTTCTTCAAGGTCGTAGTTACTGGAGTTGAATATCTGTGATAAAAGGGTTTTCAGGCGGTATTAAAACACAATGATAGACAGAATCCTCTCTCTCACACCAGGACATATTCAGTCTTTAGTCTAGGGTTAAGGTTAAGGTCAGTGTTAGGCTTTCAGTGGAGAAGAAATGCCACAAATGAGCAGATAACAGGACTGAACCAAACACTAACTCTTCCACTCAAAGAAAACTGTGGAAACTTTTCACATTCACTTCATATATTCATCATATATTTAATATCTGTCCTGTGTGTATGAAGTTATTGCATCTGAAATGCCAGTGAAAGCACTCGATGATGACTCTTAATCTGCACTGACAGACCGAGATCTTCCTCAGAAATCACTATCAGCTTAAGTTTCCAAAAAGATCAAGAAAGAGCGAAACGCTTCCAGCTCATCGCTGAGATTAAACGATGAACAACAAATGATGAACAATCAATCAAATTACTCTCTCCAGATCAGCTCAACTGAGAATGATTTTCCATCCAATTAGTCTAAACAAACAATCCAGATGTGTGTGTGTGTGTGTGTGTGTGTGTGTGTGTGTGTGTGTGTGTGTGTGTGTGTGTGTGTGTGTGTGTGTGTGTGTGTGTGTGTGTGTGTGTGTGTCAGAGCATTACAGGTGAACCTGAGCGCCGGGTCAAGCTCCCAAACACGCAATTACCCACACACACTCATTTACGCTGCTAATTAATGACAGACACTAACACTCACACTCACACACACACTCATTTACACTGCTAATTCATGACAGACACTCACACTCACACACACACTCATTTACACTGCTAATTCATGACAGACACTAACACTAACACTCACACTCACACACACACTCATTTACACTGCTAATTCATGACAGACACTAACACTAACACTCACACTCACACACACACTCATTTACACTGCTAATTCATGACAGACACTAACACACTCACACACACACTGATTTACACTGCTAATTCATGACAGACACTCACACTCACACACACACTCATTTACACTGCTAATTCATGACAGACACTCACACTCACACACACACTGATTTACACTGCTAATTCATGACAGACACTCACACTCACACACACACTCATTTACACTGCTAATTCATGACAGACACTAGCACTCACATTTACAAATGTATCTATAAGACGACACACCAACTACACACTTTTTTAGAATTTTAAAATAATTTAACTATGAATAATTTTTTCCAAATGAAGATGTCCTCTAATGTCACCGAAAGGAGGTTGAGAGGTCAGAACTGAAGAAACATTTCAAACTACCAAACTAGAGCTAACACACTCACTCAACTCACACACACTCACTCACGTTCTGGATGGGTTAGTGAAGAACTCTTCAAGCTCTCTCTACCCAAGCGCTCCATTTGTTGCCGTGGCAACAGCACAGTTCCTGGCAAAAGTTCTTCTTCTAACCACTCTCAACCTCCATTTGTTTAACATATGAAACAAAAAAATACAGCAATCCCCCAAGGTGCCAAGTGCTGACCCTTCATGAAGGTCATTCTACTGCCAGTAAAAATAAACAAATCAATTTATCATGGGATGTCAGCATATATCTGAGAGTTTATTGATTCATATCTCTGTTTAAGCCTGAGGGCACATTGAGGGAAAGAGAGAGAGAAATGAACGTTTGAAAAGGAAATTCTTGCTTTAGAAATGATGGAATTGTGGAATGAGTTGAAACACCCTTCTAGTGTTCATAGATAAACTCACGGCAAAGATCTTTCTCCTCCTTCGCTTTGAGATAAACAGAAGTTTGAAATGCGTGAGCAGTGATATACTGTTAGTGAACATCCGACACGTCCACTGAAGAGAGCAGCGTTTACATGAATATATTAATATGTGCTTTGCGCTTTCCTCTCTATAACAGAATAAACACACAACACACAACAAAAACAACGGTGGAGAGAAACCGGCCGTTCAGCCGTGTGTTGTTTTAAAGGGATATGACACCCGTTACAGGAGTGTGTGTGTTACAGGAGTGTGCGGTCTTGAGTGTTACAGGAGTGTGCGGTCTTGTGTGTTACAGGAGTGTGCGGTCTTGTGTGTTACAGGAGTGTGCGGTCTTGTGTGTTACAGGAGTGTGCGGTCTTGTGTGTTACAGGAGTGTGCGGTCTTGTGTGTTACAGGAGTGTGCTGTCTTGAGTGTTACAGGAGTGTGCGGTCTTGTGTGTTACAGGAGTGTGCGGTCTTGAGTGTTACAGGAGTGTGCGGTCTTGAGTGTTACAGGAGTGTGCGGTCTTGTGTGTTACAGGAGTGTGCGGTCTTGTGTGTTACAGGAGTGTGCGGTCTTGTGTGTTACAGGAGTGTGCGGTCTTGAGTGTTACAGGAGTGTGCGGTCTTGTGTGTTACAGGAGTGTGCGGTCTTGTGTGTTACAGGAGTGTGCGGTCTTGTGTGTTACAGGAGTGTGCGGTCTTGTGTGTTACAGGAGTGTGCGGTCTTGAGTGTTACAGGAGTGTGCGGTCTTGAGTGTGCGGTCTTGTGTGTTACAGGAGTGTGCTGTCTTGTGTGTTACAGGAGTGTGCGGTCTTGTGTGTTACAGGAGTGTGCGGTCTTGTGTGTTACAGGAGTGTGCGGTCTTGTGTGTTACAGGAGTGTGCTGTCTTGTGGGTTACAGGAGTGTGCTGTCTTGTGCGCTACAGGAGTGTGCGGTCTTGTGTGTTACAGGAGTGTGCTGTCTTGAGTGTTACAGGAGTGTGCGGTCTTGTGTGTTACAGGAGTGTGCGGTCTTGTGTGTTACAGGAGTGTGCTGTCTTGTGTGTTACAGGAGTGTGCGGTCTTGTGTGTTACAGGAGTGTGCTGTCTTGTGGGTTACAGGAGTGTGCTGTCTTGTGTGTTACAGGAGTGTGCAGTCTTGTGTGTTACAGGAGTGTGCCGTCTTGTGTGTTACAGGAGTGTGTTGTCTTGTGCGTTACAGGAGTGTGCTGTCTTGTGTGTTACAGGAGTGTGCGGTATTGTGTGTTACAGGAGTGTGCTGTCTTGTGTGTTACAGGAGTGTGCAGTCTTGTGTGTTACAGGAGTGTGTTGTCTTGTGTGTTACAGGAGTGTGCTGTCTTGTGTGTTACAGGAGTGTGTTGTCTTGTGTGTTACAGGAGTGTGCGGTCTTGTGCGCTACAGGAGTGTGCTGTCTTGTGTGTTACAGGAGTGTGCTGTCTTGTGTGTTACAGGAGTGTGTTGTCTTGTGTGTTACAGGAGTGTGCTGTCTTGTGCGCTACAGGAGTGTGCTGTCTTGTGTGTTACAGGAGTGTGCTGTCTTGTGTGTTACAGGAGTGTGTTGTCTTGTGTGTTACAGGAGTGTGCGGTCTTGTGCGCTACAGGAGTGTGCTGTCTTGTGGGTTACAGGAGTGTGCTGTCTTGTGTGTTACAGGAGTGTGCTGTCTTGTGTGTTACAGGAGTGTGTTGTCTTGTGTGTTACAGGAGTGTGCGGTCTTGTGTGTTACAGGAGTGTGTTGTCTTGTGCGTTACAGGAGTGTGTTGTCTTGTGCGTTACAGGAGTGTGTTGTCTTGTGCGCTACAGGAGTGTGCTGTCTTGTGTGTTACAGGAGTGTGCTGTCTTGTGTGTTACAGGAGTGTGTTGTCTTGTGCGTTACAGGAGTGTGTTGTCTTGTGTGTTACAGGAGTGTGCTGTCTTGTGCGCTACAGGAGTGTGCTGTCTTGTGCGTTACAGGAGTGTGCTGTCTTGTGTGTTACAGGAGTGTGTTGTCTTGTGTGTTACAGGAGTGTGCGGTATTGTGTGTTACAGGAGTGTGCTGTCTTGTGTGTTACAGGAGTGTGCAGTCTTGTGTGTTACAGGAGTGTGTTGTCTTGTGTGTTACAGGAGTGTGCTGTCTTGTGTGTTACAGGAGTGTGTTGTCTTGTGTGTTACAGGAGTGTGCGGTATTGTGTGTTACAGGAGTGTGCTGTCTTGTGTGTTACAGGAGTGTGCTGTCTTGTGGGTTACAGGAGTGTGTTGTCTTGTGTGTTACAGGAGTGTGCTGTCTTGTGTGTTACAGGAGTGTGCTGTCTTGTGGGTTACAGGAGTGTGTTGTCTTGTGTGTTACAGGAGTGTGCGGTCTTGTGTGTTACAGGAGTGTGTTGTCGTGTGCGTTACAGGAGTGTGCGGTCTTGTGGGTTACAGGAGTGTGCTGTCTTGTGCGTTACAGGAGTGTGCTGTCTTGTGGGTTACAGGAGTGTGCTGTCTTGTGGGTTACAGGAGTGTGCTGTCTTGTGTGTTACAGGAGTGTGCTGTCTTGTGTGTTACAGGAGTGTGTTGTCTTGTGTGTTACAGGAGTGTGCGGTCTTGTGTGTTACAGGAGTGTGTTGTCTTGTGTGTTACAGGAGTGTGCGGTCTTGTGTGTTACAGGAGTGTGTTGTCTTGTGCGTTACAGGAGTGTGTTGTCTTGTGCGTTACAGGAGTGTGTTGTCTTGTGCGTTACAGGAGTGTGTTGTCTTGTGCGTTACAGGAGTGTGTTGTCTTGTGCGTTACAGGAGTGTGCTGTCTTGTGCGTTACAGGAGTGTGCTGTCTTGTGGGTTACAGGAGTGTGCTGTCTTGTGTGTTACAGGAGTGTGCAGTCTTGTGTGTTACAGGAGTGTGCCGTCTTGTGTGTTACAGGAGTGTGTTGTCTTGTGCGTTACAGGAGTGTGTTGTCTTGTGCGTTACAGGAGTGTGTTGTCTTGTGCGTTACAGGAGTGTGTTGTCTTGTGCATTACAGGAGTGTGCTGTCTTGTGGGTTACAGGAGTGTGCTGTCTTGTGTGTTACAGGAGTGTGCAGTCTTGTGTGTTACAGGAGTGTGCCGTCTTGTGTGTTACAGGAGTGTGTTGTCTTGTGTGTTACAGGAGTGTGCGGTCTTGTGTGTTACAGGAGTGTGTTGTCTTGTGGGTTACAGGAGTGTGCGGTCTTGTGTGTTACAGGAGTGTGCTGTCTTGTGGGTTACAGGAGTGTGCTGTCTTGTGTGTTACAGGAGTGTGCAGTCTTGTGTGTTACAGGAGTGTGCCGTCTTGTGTGTTACAGGAGTGTGTTGTCTTGTGTGTTACAGGAGTGTGCGGTCTTGTGTGTTACAGGAGTGTGTTGTCTTGTGGGTTACAGGAGTGTGCGGTCTTGTGTGTTACAGGAGTGTGCGGTCTTGTGGGTTACAGGAGTGTGTTGTCTTGTGTGTTACAGGAGTGTGCGGTCTTGTGTGATATAGGAGTGTGTTGTCTTGTGTGTTACAGGAGTGTGTTGTCTTGTGCGCTACAGGAGTGTGCTGTCTTGTGGGTTACAGGAGTGTGTTGTCTTGTGTGTTACAGGAGTGTGTTGTCTTGTGTGATATAGGAGTGTGTTGTCTTGTGTGTTACAGGAGTGTGTTGTCTTGTGCGCTACAGGAGTGTGTTGTCTTGTGTGTTACAGGAGTGTGCGGTCTTGTGTGATATAGGAGTGTGTTGTCTTGTGTGTTACAGGAGTGGGTTGTCTTGTGCGCTACAGGAGTGTGCTGTCTTGTGCGTTACAGGAGTGTGTTGTCTTGTGTGTTACAGGAGTGTGTTGTCTTGTGCGCTACAGGAGTGTGTTGTCTTGTGTGTTACAGGAGTGTGTTGTCTTGTGTGTTACAGGAGTGTTTTGTCTTGTGTGTTACAGGAGTGTGTTGTCTTGTGTGTTACAGGAGTGTGCGGTCTTGTGTGTTACAGGAGTGTGTTGTCTTGTGGGTTACAGGAGTGTGCGGTCTTGTGTGTTACAGGAGTGTGCGGTCTTGTGGGTTACAGGAGTGTGTTGTCTTGTGTGTTACAGGAGTGTGCGGTCTTGTGTGATATAGGAGTGTGTTGTCTTGTGTGTTACAGGAGTGTGTTGTCTTGTGCGCTACAGGAGTGTGCTGTCTTGTGGGTTACAGGAGTGTGTTGTCTTGTGTGTTACAGGAGTGTGTTGTCTTGTGTGATATAGGAGTGTGTTGTCTTGTGTGTTACAGGAGTGTGTTGTCTTGTGCGCTACAGGAGTGTGTTGTCTTGTGTGTTACAGGAGTGTGCGGTCTTGTGTGATATAGGAGTGTGTTGTCTTGTGTGTTACAGGAGTGGGTTGTCTTGTGTGTTACAGGAGTGTGCGGTCTTGTGTGTTACAGGAGTGTGTTGTCTTGTGGGTTACAGGAGTGTGCGGTCTTGTGTGTTACAGGAGTGTGCGGTCTTGTGGGTTACAGGAGTGTGTTGTCTTGTGTGTTACAGGAGTGTGCGGTCTTGTGTGATATAGGAGTGTGTTGTCTTGTGTGTTACAGGAGTGTGTTGTCTTGTGCGCTACAGGAGTGTGCTGTCTTGTGGGTTACAGGAGTGTGTTGTCTTGTGTGTTACAGGAGTGTGTTGTCTTGTGTGATATAGGAGTGTGTTGTCTTGTGTGTTACAGGAGTGTGTTGTCTTGTGCGCTACAGGAGTGTGTTGTCTTGTGTGTTACAGGAGTGTGCGGTCTTGTGTGATATAGGAGTGTGTTGTCTTGTGTGTTACAGGAGTGGGTTGTCTTGTGCGCTACAGGAGTGTGCTGTCTTGTGCGTTACAGGAGTGTGTTGTCTTGTGTGTTACAGGAGTGTGTTGTCTTGTGCGCTACAGGAGTGTGTTGTCTTGTGTGTTACAGGAGTGTGTTGTCTTGTGTGTTACAGGAGTGTTTTGTCTTGTGTGTTACAGGAGTGTGTTGTCTTGTGTGTTACAGGAGTGTGCGGTCTTGTGTGTTACAGGAGTGTGTTGTCTTGTGTGTTACAGGAGTGTGCGGTCTTGTGTGTTACAGGAGTGTGCTGTCTTGTGTGTTACAGGAGTGTGTTGTCTTGTGTGTTACAGGAGTGTGCGGTCTTGTGTGTTACAGGAGTGTGTTGTCTTGTGTGTTACAGGAGTGTGTTGTCTTGTGGGTTACAGGAGTGAGCTGTCTTGTGTGTTACAGGAGTGTGCTGTCTTGTGTGTTACAGGAGTGTGTTGTCTTGTGCGTTACAGGAGTGTGCTGTCTTGTGTGTTACAGGAGTGTGTTGTCTTGTGTGTTACAGGAGTGTGCGGTCTTGTGTGTTACAGGAGTGTGCGGTCTTGTGTGTTACAGGAGTGTGTTGTCTTGTGCGTTACAGGAGTGTGTTGTCTTGTGTGTTACTCTTCTGTGCTCTTTCTGAACTCAACAGGTCTCGTTTGTGCCTCACCTGCACCTTCACATTCACAACTAAAGCTTTCTGTAAGGGTTAGTGATGGAGCTCTGAACACTGAAGCTCATGACTGACTGTCGCCCATGGACCTCGACACACACATTCGTCCTTCCAAGCTGCACTTCATCATTTACACTACTCTCGGTTGTCATGGTTTCTGCAGTAATGTTTGCAGATTTCTGCTAATCAAGGTCATCATGTGACAGAAGCTCGAGTCAAACCCATACATCTGAGCTGTAACCGCAGCGGAAACAGAATCACCCGCGGCCGAAGGATCTAGCTCTCGCCACACTGATGAATCCTGAAGACGTTTCCACTGGTCTGTGTGTGTCAGGAGTTTGTTGGGATGAATAAAGCAGGATCTCGTCGCCGCCTCTCATTCTCTCTCGGGCTTCATGCCAGCGAACACCCACACACTCCTGTATAATTCCTCACTCAAACGCACTCAAACCTGCCACAGTGAGACTTGCAAAAAAACACGGTTATGCATGAAACGGGAGAAACATCAAGCATTTAATTCATTAACAGCAGTATAATTCAATTATTATATTCAAATGTTCTTCTAGAAATATAAATGATATTAACAAATAAAAAGATATCTTCCTTTTTTTCTTCTTCCCTTTCTTCATAATGTTAAGTTTATTCTTAACATTAAAATAATCATGCAAAATAAGATTTATTTGCTCATATTTTTGTGGCAATCGTGATTATGATAATTGTGTCACTCAGTGGTCCAATCAGAGGGATGCTTAAGCGATTGTGTACTTTGTGTTTATTGTGTTGTTATGCCTCTATAGCAGACTGAACTGTGAGTCAGGATCACATACGCCTTCAGACGCCCACACACACACACCCACGGGCCGTATGCACACACACACACACGCACACACACACACGGGCCGTATGCACACACACACACTCTCACGCACACACACATGCACACACACACACAGGGCGTATGCACACACACACACACAACACACACACAGGGCGTATGCACGCACACACGCACACGCACACACACACGCACACACACACGCAGATACACACACACACACGCACAGAGACACACACACGAGATGGAGATGGAGTCTCGATGGAGATGGAGATGGAGATGGAGATTCGATGGAGATGGAGATGGAGACTCGATAGAGATGGAGATTCGATGGAGATGGAGACTCGATGGAGATGGAGATGGAGATTCGATGGAGATGGAGATGGAGACTCGATAGAGATGGAGACTCGATGGAGATGGAGATGGAGTCTCGATGGAGATGGAGACTCGATGGAGATGGAGATGGAGACTCGATGGAGATGGAGATGGAGATGGAGACTCGATGGAGATGGAGATGGAGATGGAGACTCGATGGAGATGGAGATTCGATGGAGATGGAGATGGAGATTCGATGGAGATGGAGATGGAGATGGAGACTCAATGGAGATGGAGATTCGATGGAGATGGAGATGGAGATGGAGATTCGATGGAGATGGAGACTCGATAGAGATGGAGATTCGATGGAGATGGAGACTCAATGGAGACTCAATGGAGATGGAGATGGAGATGGAGATGGAGATGGAGACTCAATGGAGATGGAGATGGAGATGGAGATGGAGACTCAATGGAGACTCAATGGAGATGGAGATGGAGACTCGATAGAGATGGAGATTCGATGGAGATGGAGACTCAATGGAGATGGAGATGGAGATGGAGTCTCAATGGAGATGGAGACTCGATGGAGATGGAGACTCTAGAGATGGAGATGGAGATGGAGACCTGATGGAGATGGAGATGGAGATGGAGACTCTAGAGATGGAGATGGAGTCTCGATGGAGATGGAGATGGAGATGGAGACCTGATGGAGATGGAGATGGAGACTCGATGGAGATGGAGATGGAGACTCGATGGAGATGGAGACTCGATGGAGATGGAGACTCGATGGAGATGGAGACTCGATAGAGATGGAGTCTCGATGGAGATGGAGACTCGATGGAGATGGAGATGGAGACTGATTAGGGGGACAAGATCCCATCACACTTTCTGCTAATGTTTCTCTTTATTTCTGAAAGCTCTGCCTGCAGTGTGTGTTTGTGTGTGTGTGTAGTGTGTTTGTAGTGTGTGTGAGCTGCTTTCCTCTTATCAGAGTTGATGATGATTATTAAAGAGTGAGTCTAAGTCGACTAGTTCTCCTGGAGTCTGAAGCGTGGAGCGACACACACTCATTCATGTCTCACACTCCCCATCTTAATGCTAACCAGCAGCAGAATGCTAATGAACGCTGATGTCTCTCTAAACGGACATCGATGATGCTTTTTCAGACTAGCTTCAACAGGCTCAGATCACGTGTGAAACCAGTTCGATTCTTAATGTGGAGTTCACATTTCCTGAGCCAAAGACCCATGCAGGAGTTCAGCTCTAACTGGGACTGAAAAGAAAATCTGCGCTGCTTTATTCAGTCGCGCGGTGAAACATGCAGTGAAACGGGTTGAAGCTCTTCAAGCTTTCTCTGCTGAAACACAAGCACTTCATTTATTATAATCTGATTCGACCTCAATGATCTGACACTGGTAAAGCTGTCGCTGTGAGGAGAGATGGACCTGAGACAGTCAGAGATTAGACCCGGTGTAACGATCACACAAACGCATAAAAGCCTGTGGAAGATAATGCCTCTATTAATTAACATAATCATCTGGGGCCGTCCTGCATTAGACAGATGTAGGAACGAAGAGCCTGTGGGCGGCTGTCGTGTAAATGTGCTTCTGTACACGAGTGTGTGAATCAGGCTATCTGTGAGTGTGTTGGGGCTGAGAGCCCTCGAGAGAGTGTGTAGGCAGGGGTCCACACACACACACACACACACGTGGGTGGAGAGGTATATGGAGTTAAGCCTGTTCACCGCCTAACGATTGATCACTTGTGTGAATAAGAGAGAGAGAGAGAGAGAGAGAGAGAGAGAGAGAGAGAGAGAGAGAGAGAGAGAGAGAGAGAGAGAACAAGTGATTTTATATCACTGTGAGAAATACGCCGCTCACTCCAGATCATGCCAGTGAAGGACGACAGCTGAAAAACAAAACATGAAAAATAGAGGGCAGTGAAGGAAAGAAGAAGAATGTGGAAAAATAAATGGGATGATGTAAGTTTGTGCTGACGTCTCAGGTAAGAACCTTTATCAGTGTGTGTGTGTGTGTGTGTGTGTGTGATATAAGTCTTGACACTGTTTGCTTCACTCAACCTGAGAGTTTATAAAGTCTGTGCTTCCAGAGTCAGGAACAGAAAACAGAGATAAATATGATTCAGTGCAGCAGGAGATGTGATGGACACACACAGATCATGAAACTACAGAGCTCCAGAAATCAGTCCAGATGACATATATATCAGAGACATGAATATGTGATCAGACGAGGAGTTTAAACTCGTGTTTCTCTCCAGTTTTGCAGAAGTTCGAGGGAAACGACGGTAACGCAGCTGAATGTTCATTTCATTCCGTTAGATCTTCTCTATATCATTACTATTCCTTATTAAAAACGTTGAAGGGCTCGACATGTATGATAAAGCAGCTTTATGAAGATCTGCAAAGTCAACACGCGGATTGTTTGGTGGATGTGTAGAAAATCCCCTCAGAACTCGAGCGTGGACGCGCATATGATGCCTAAAATATTGTAACATCTAGTGCCTTTACTAGTTTAGACTTATAGAAAATCTGGACATTTGGGCGAATGAGAACTAGAGAATTAGGGTTCGTTGTAAAAATAAATGGTTTTACACAAGTGTCCCTACATATCCACACAGAAACTTAATCGGGTCCCATAGCAACATCTGATCAAAATGATTGTTGCTTTTAACATTTGCATTTCGTAGGCAGGGATGTTTTCTTACTGTTACAGTTCAATAGCTGTAAATCAGTTTCTTTTTAAGTAAAAAGAAAGACCAGACAAGAGTATAGATATCTACTTACACTGGCTGAAGAATCATAGAACACATGCTTTGTAAAAAAAAAAAACTGCTGCACTTTTGATAGATTGACTCAAGTAAAGCAGTTCAAAATCCAAACATCATCATCATCATCATCATCATCATCCAGACATAACAAGCAATTCAAATGATTGTATTTACCACTAATCTGGTCTAACAATAAAAGCTTTTGATTCCCAGCATCTGAAATAATCATACTAGACATTCATTAGTCCACACAATGCATTTGAGTGCATCTCTGAAAATATATTTTGCTCAACACACACAGACGCTGTCGCCCACACAGAGAATCGTGGTGTACAGGAGCCAAGCAGCAGTCGGAGAAAACCCCTTAGTATAACATCACAGCAGAGACTGTGTAGACGTTATAGCAGAATCATTGAGGAAAACCATCATTAATATATCAACTAATTTAACTAGAAGAGGCGGATCTGAATCTGACTGTAGGCGTTTAAGCATTAAAGCGGTCGTGTCAGTCAGAATATCTAACCTCAAGCGTTTGCATGGCTGTTATAACACTTCCTACATTAGAAAAATGTGAAGGGCACAAATGTTGCTGAAAACCTGATTTAGTCACTCAGATCGAAAGATAGGCTTATTGGGATTGTGTTGGAAGGTTTGGTTGTTCTAGAACTCAACCTTTATTTGAATACTATATTAATTCACGTCTCATTTATATGCGAGTAGTTTCTCCAGCACAGCAAAGGACATTCCTTTGTGTCTCCATGAATGGCGTCACTGACCTTCCCATTGAGAAAATGCCCCGTAAGCTCCGCCCCCTGACACGATAGGTCAGACCCCATAGGCTCCGCCCCCGGACACAATAGGTCAGAACACAGAGGCTCCGCCCACCTGGGCTCCCGCCTCTCTTTAAAGGGCCAGACCGGCAACATGTGACTCGATTTCAGCGTGGGAGTAAAAAGGGGAGAGAAGAACAGACCAGGACAGGAATGAAGGGAAACTGGAGGAGAGGAACGAAGGAAAGGTGGAGGTCTAAAGAGGGTTTCCGCTGGTCTGGGACGTGAGTACTACATTTTGCAATGTCATCATGGTTTTATTGTGCCAGACAAGTACAATGTGACTTGTGTCCTGTGACACATTTTTGTGATGGAAAAAAGGAGGAATGTGATAAAGTGTAGTGAAATATATAATGTGAAGCAAAGAAAATGAAACAAGAACACAGGAGTGTTTGTGGATTGATAGTGGTTCGGTCTGACCGCACCGGCCCTGTGAAGTAGATTACTCATTAAACTCAAGATGGATGCCGACAAACACTAACCTTAACCCGCTTCTTCATGCTTTCACAGGGTGAGAGAATGAAACTCCAGCGCTCTTCCCTGAGAAACATCAGGATTTCACACCGAATGAAGAGAAAACCCTGGAAAAGCAACTGAGTGAGTGGAAAACAGGAGTTTGCAAACAGGTAGTATCTCAATATCTCAGTGTCTCAATGTCTCAGTATCTCAATGTCTCAGTGTCTCAATGTCTCAGTGTCTCAATATATCAATATCTCAGTATCTCAATATATCAATATCTCAGTATCTCAATATATCAATATCTCAGTATCTCAATATATATCAATATCTCAGTATCTCAATATATCTCAGTATCTCAGTATCTCAGTATCTCAATATATCAATATCTCAGTATCTCAATATATCAATCTCAGTATCTCAATATATATCAATATCTCAGTATCTCAATATATCTCAGTATCTCAGTATCTCAATATATAAATATATCAGTATCTCAATATATCAATATCTCAGTATCTCAATATATCAATATCTCAGTATCTCAATATATATCAATATCTCAGTATCTCAATATATCTCAGTATCTCAGTATCTCAATATATCAATATATCAGTATCTCAATATATCTCAGTATCTCAGTATATCAATATCTCAGTATCTCAATATCTCAGTATCTCAATATATCAGTATCTCAATATATCAATATCTAAGTATCTCAATATCTCAGTATCTCAGTATCTCAATATATCAATATATCAGTATCTCAATATATCTCAGTATATCAATATATCAATATCTCAGTATCTCAATATCTCAGTATCTCAATATATCTCAGTATCTCAATATATCAATATCTAAGTATCTCAATATCTCAGTATCTCAATATATCTCAGTATCTCAATATATCAATATCTCAGTATCTCAATATATCAATATCTCAGTATCTCAATATATCAATATATCAGTATCTCAATATATCTCAGTATCTCAGTATATCAATATATCAATATCTCAGTATCTCAATATATCTCAGTATCTCAATATATCAATATCTCAGTATCTCAATATCTCAGTATCTCAATATATCTCAGTATCTCAATATCTCAGTATCCCAGTATCTCAATATATCTCAGTATCTCAATATATCAATATCTCAGTGTCTCAATATATCAATATCTCAGTATCTCAATATATCTCAGTATCTCAGTATCTCAATATCTCAATATATCTCAGTATCTCAATATTTCAGTATCTCAATATTTCAGTATTTCAGTGTCTCAATATCTCAATATATCAATATCTCAGTATCTCAATATATCTCAGTATCTCAATATTTCAGTATCTCAATATTTCAGTATCTCAATATTTCAGTATTTCAGTGTCTCAATATCTCAATATATCAATATCTCAGTATCTCAATATATCTCAATATATCTCAGTATCTCAATATCTCAATACATCAATATCTCAATATATCTCAGTATCTCAATATTTCAGTATCTCAATATTTCAGTATCTCAATATTTCAGTATTTCAGTGTCTCAATATCTCAATATATCAATATCTCAGTATCTCAATATTTCAGTATTTCAGTGTCTCAGTATCTCAATACATCAATATCTCAGTATCTCAATATATCTCAATATCTCAATATATCTCAGTATCTCAATATCTCAATACATCAATATCTCAATATATCTCAGTATCTCAATATTTCAGTATCTCAATATTTCAGTATTTCAGTGTCTCAATATCTCAATATATCAATATCTCAGTATCTCAATACATCAATATCTCAGTATCTCAATATATCTCAATATCTCAATATATCTCAGTATCTCAATATCTCAATACATCAATATCTCAATATATCTCAATATCTCAATATATCTCAGTATCTCAATATTTCAGTATCTCAATATTTCAGTATTTCAGTGTCTCAATATCTCAATACATCAATATCTCAGTATCTCAATATATCAATATCTCAGTATCTCAATATATCTCAGTATCTCAATATATCTCAGTATCTCAATATATCAATATCTCAGTATCTCAATATATCTCAGTATCTCAATATATCTCAGTATCTCAATATATCTCAGTATCTCAGTATCTCAATATATCTCAGTATCTCAATATATCTCAGTATCTCAATATATCTCAGTATCTCAATATATCTCAGTATCTCAATATATCTCAGTATCTCAATATATCTCAGTATCTCAGTATCTCAATATATCTCAGTATCTCAATATATCTCAGTATCTCAATATATCTCAGTATCTCAATATATCTCAGTATCTCAATATATCTCAGTATCTCAATATATCTCAGTATCTCAGTATCTCAATATATCTCAGTATCTCAATATATCTCAGTATCTCAATATATCTCAGTATCTCAATATATCTCAGTATCTCAATATATCTCAGTATCTCAGTATCTCAGTATCTCAATATATCTCAGTATCTCAATATATCTCAGTATCTCAATATATCTCAGTATCTCAGTATCTCAATATATCTCAGTATCTCAGTATCTCAATATATCTCAGTATCTCAATATATCTCAGTATCTCAATATATCTCAGTATCTCAATATATCTCAGTATCTCAATATATCTCAGTATCTCAATATATCTCAGTATCTCAGTATCTCAATATATCTCAGTATCTCAATATATCTCAGTATCTCAATATATCTCAGTATCTCAGTATCTCAATATATCTCAGTATCTCAGTATCTCAATATATCTCAGTATCTCAATATATCTCAGTATCTCAATATATCTCAGTATCTCAGTATCTCAATATATCTCAGTATCTCAGTATCTCAGTATCTCAATATATCTCAGTATCTCAATATATCTCAGTATCTCAATATATCTCAGTATCTCAGTATCTCAATATATCTCAGTATCTCAATATATCTCAGTATCTCAATATATCTCAGTATCTCAATATATCTCAGTATCTCAGTATATCTCAGTATCTCAGTATATCTCAGTATCTCAGTATCTCAATATATCTCAGTATCTCAGTATCTCAATATATCTCAGTATCTCAATATATCTCAGTATCTCAGTATCTCAATATATCTCAGTATCTCAATATATCTCAGTATCTCAGTATCTCAATATATCTCAGTATCTCAATATATCTCAGTATCTCAATATATCTCAGTATCTCAATATATCTCAGTATCTCAATATTTCAGTATTTCAGTGTCTCAGTATCTCAATATTTCAGTATCTCAATATATCAATATCTCAATATATCTCAGTATCTCAGTATCTCAATATATCTCAGTATTTCAGTATCTCAATATTTCAGTATCTCAGTGTCTCAATATTTCAGTATCTCAATATATCAATATCTCAATATATCTCAGTATCTCAGTATCTCTATATATCTCAGTATTTCAGTATCTCAATATTTCAGTATCTCAATATTTCAGTATCTCAATATTTCAGTATTTCAGTGTCTCAGTATCTCAATATTTCAATATCTCAATATATCTCAGTATCTCAATATATCTCAGTATTTCAGTATCTCAATATTTCAGTATCTCAGTATCTCAATATATCTCAGTATTTCAGTATCTCAGTATCTCAATATTTCAGTATCTCAATATATCAATATCTCAATATATCTCAGTATCTCTATATATCTCAGTATCTCAATATATCTCAGTATCTCAATATATCTCAGTATCTCAATATATCTCAGTATCTCAATATATCTCAGTATCTCAATATATCTCAGTATCACAATATATCTCAGTATCTCAGTATCTCAATATATCTCAGTATCTCAATATATCTCAGTATCTCAGTATCTCAATATATCTCAGTATCTCAATATATCTCAGTATCTCAGTATCTCAATATATCTCAGTATCTCAATATATCTCAGTATCTCAATATATCTCAGTATCTCAATATATCTCAGTATCTCAGTATCTCAATATATCTCAGTATCTCAATATATCTCAGTATCTCAATATTTCAGTATTTCAGTGTCTCAGTATCTCAATATTTCAGTATCTCAGTGTCTCAGTATCTCAATATATCTCAGTATTTCAGTATCTCAATATTTCAGTATCTCAGTGTCTCAGTATCTCAATATTTCAGTATCTCAATATATCAATATCTCAATATATCTCAGTATCTCAGTATCTCTATATATCTCAGTATTTCACTATCTCAATATTTCAGTATCTCAATATTTCAGTATTTCAGTGTCTCAGTATCTCAATATTTCAATATCTCAATATATCTCAGTATCTCAATATATCTCAGTATTTCAGTATCTCAATATTTCAGTATCTCAGTATCTCAATATATCTCAGTATTTCAGTATATCAGTATCTCAATATTTCAGTATCTCAATATATCAATATCTCAATATATCTCAGTATCTCTATATATCTCAGTATTTCAGTATCTCAATATTTCAGTATCTCAGTATTTCAGTATCTCAATATTTCAGTATCTCAATATATCAATATCTCAATATATCTCAGTATCTCAGTATCTCTATATATCTCAGTATTTCAGTATCTCAATATTTCAGTATCTCAGTATTTCAGTATCTCAGTATTTCAGTATCTCAATATTTCAGTATCTCAGTGTCTCAGTATCTCAATATTTCAGTATCTCAATATATCAATATCTCAATATATCTCAGTATCTCAATATATCTCAGTATTTCAGTATCTCAATATATCAATATCTCAATATTTCAGTATCTCAATATTTCAGTATCTCAATATATCAATATCTCAGTATTTCAGTATCTCAATATTTCAGTATCTCAGTATTTCAGTATCTCAATATTTCAGTATCTCAGTGTCTCAGTATCTCAATATTTCAGTATCTCAATATATCAATATCTCAATATATCTCAATATCTCAATATATCTCAGTATCTCAGTATCTCAATATTTCAGTATCTCAGTGTCTCAGTATCTCAATATTTCAGTATCTCAATATATCAATATCTCAATATATCTCAGTATCTCAATATATCTCAGTATTTCAGTATCTCAATATATCAATATCTCAATATCTCAATATATCTCAGTATCTCAATATTTCAGTGTCTCAATATTTCAGTATCTCAGTGTCTCAGTATCTCAATATTTCAGTATCTCAGTGTCTCAGTATATCAATATTTCAGTATCTCAGTGTCTCAGTATCTCAATATTTCAGTATCTCAGTGTCTCAGTATCTCAATATCTCAATATATCTCAGTATTTCAGTATCTCAATATATCAATATCTCAATATATCTCAGTGTCTCAATATCTCAGTATCTCAATATTTCAGTATCTCAGTGTCTCAATATCTCAGTATCTCAATATTTCAGTATCTCAGTGTCTCAGTATCTCAATATTTCAGTATCTCAGTATCTCAGTATCTCAATATTTCAGTATCTCAGTATCTCAGTATCTCAATATTTCAGTATCTCAGTGTCTCAATATCTCAGTATCTCAATATTTCAGTATCTCAGTATCTCAGTGTCTCAGTATCTCAATATTTCAGTATCTCAGTATCTCAGTGTCTCAATATTTCAGTATCTCAGTGTCTCAGTATCTCAATATTTCAGTATCTCAGTGTCTCAGTATCTCAATGTCTCAGTATCTCAATATTTCAGTATCTCAGTATCTCAGTGTCTCAGTATCTCAATATTTCAGTATCTCAGTATCTCAGTATCTCAATATTTCAGTATCTCAGTGTCTCAGTATCTCAATATTTCAGTATCTCAGTGTCTCAGTATCTCAATGTCTCAGTATCTCAATATTTCAGTATCTCAATATGTCTCAATATCTCAATATATCAAAATCTCAATATATCTCAACCTTAACCCGCTTAAAGACATTGAGGAACAGGTTTAGGCTCTGATGAGAGAGAGGGGGACATAAGAGTGTGTGTGACGAGAGAGAGAAGGACAGAAGAGTGTGTGTGACGAGAGAGAAGGACAGAAGAGTGTGTGATTAACACACGAAACACAGAAACACACACACCTTCACCTGAGGAACTGAAGCATCTCACAGATTGACTGCGTTCGCCTTCACACCTGAAACATCATTCAGCAATCCCATAATGCTCACTGAACAAGAACCGGCACGTCCTGCTAAACTCTAAATCTTGTATAGTTATCTTTCATTAGTTTGAGGTACATCGAATCTTTAGACTTTTCAGGCAAAAGTTGTGAAAACTCCAAAGAAACGGCTGCAGCTTCACCATTGTGTGTGTGTGTGTGTGTGTGTGTGTGTGAGAGAGAGAGACACACACTGAAACTCTGTCTGTCTCTCACAGTTCTCACACACACACACTGAGCTGAAACTCTTCCTTTCTGTCTCTCACAGGAGTTCACACACACAGAGACGAGAGAGAAGGATCTGCTCTGATTGACAGCGAGTGTCTAACGTCCCTCTTCCTGACAAATCATGGAAAACTGGAGTGTCATGTGACATCATGGAAACAGGAGATGATGCGAGTGGGAAAAAGAGCGTCACAAGTCAGTCATGTGACCGAGCGAGGACAAGCTTTCGTCATCACTGAGACCTCAACAGTTAGGAAATAATAAAGAGCTATTCTGTACAGGTGTATCGTGTGTGTGTGATGTATCCCACCCTGGTGTGTGTGTGACGTGTTCCACGCTAGTGTGTGTGACGTATCCTAACCCTGGTGTGTGTGACATATCCTAACCCTCGTGGTGTGTGTGACGTGTTCCACGCTGGTGTGTGTGACGTATCCTAACCCTGGTGTGTGTGTGTGTGTGTGAGTGACGTATCCTAACCCTCGTGGTGTGTGTGACGTATCCTAACCCTGGTGTGTGTGACGTATCCTAACCCTGGTGTGTGTGTGACGTGTTCCACGCTAGTGTGTGTGACGTATCCTAACCCTGGTGTGTGTGACATATCCTAACCCTGGTGGTGTGTGTGACGTGTTCCACGCTAGTGTGTGTGACGTATCCTAACCCTGGTGTGTGTGACGTGTTCCACGCTAGTGTGTGTGACGTATCCTAACCCTGGTGTGTGTGACATATCCTAACCCTGGTGGTGTGTGTGACGTGTTCCACGCTAGTGTGTGTGACGTATCCTAACCCTGGTGTGTGTGACATATCCTAACCCTGGTGTGTGTGTGACGTATCCTAACCCTGGTGTGTGTGACATATCCTAACCCTCGTGGTGTGTGTGACGTGTTCCACGCTGGTGTGTGTGACGTATCCTAACCCTGGTGTGTGTGTGTGTGTGTGTGTGTGAGTGACGTATCCTAACCCTCGTGGTGTGTGTGACGTATCCTAACCCTGGTGTGTGTGACGTATCCTAACCCTGGTGTGTGTGTGACGTGTTCCACGCTAGTGTGTGTGACGTATCCTAACCCTGGTGTGTGTGACATATCCTAACCCTGGTGGTGTGTGTGACGTGTTCCACGCTAGTGTGTGTGACGTATCCTAACCCTGGTGTGTGTGACATATCCTAACCCTGGTGGTGTGTGTGACGTGTTCCACGCTAGTGTGTGTGACGTATCCTAACCCTGGTGTGTGTGACATATCCTAACCCTGGTGTGTGTGTGACGTATCCTAACCCTGGTGTGTGTGACATATCCTAACCCTCGTGGTGTGTGTGACGTGTTCCACGCTAGTGTGTGTGACGTATCCTAACCCTGGTGTGTGTGACATATCCTAACCCTCGTGGTGTGTGTGACGTGTTCCACGCTAGTGTGTGTGACGTATCCTAACCCTGGTGTGTGTGACATATCCTAACCCTCGTGGTGTGTGTGACGTGTTCCACGCTAGTGTGTGTGACGTATCCTAACCCTGGTGTGTGTGTGACGTGTTCCACGCTAGTGTGTGTGACGTATCCTAACCCTGGTGTGTGTGACATATCCTAACCCTCGTGGTGTGTGTGACGTGTTCCACGCTAGTGTGTGTGACGTATCCTAACCCTGGTGTGTGTGACATATCCTAACCCTCGTGGTGTGTGTGACGTGTTCCACGCTAGTGTGTGTGACGTATCCTAACCCTGGTGTGTGTGACATATCCTAACCCTGGTGGTGTGTGTGTGACGTGTCCTAACCCTGGTGTGTGTGTGTGACGTGTCCTAACCCTGGTGTGTGTGTGTGTGTGACGTATCCTAACCCTGGTGTGTGTGTGAGACGTATCCTAACCCTGGTGGTGTGTGAGACGTGTCCTAACCCTGGTGTGTGTGTGACGTGTCCTAACCCTGGTGTGTGTGTGACGTATCCTAACCCTGGTGTGTGTGTGAGACGTATCCTAACCCTGGTGGTGTGTGAGACGTGTCCTAACCCTGGTGTGTGTGTGACGTGTCCTAACTCTGGTGTGTGTGACGTATCTCACCCTGGTGTGTGTGTGACGTATCCTAACCCTGGTGGTGTGTGACATATCTCACCCTGGTGTGTGTGTGACGTATCCTAACCCTGGTGTGTGTGTGACGTATCCTAACCCTGGTGTGTGTGTGACGTATCCTAACCCTGGTGTGTGTGTGTGATGTATCCTAACCCTGGTGTGTGTGTGACGTATCTCACCCTGGTGTGTGTGTGACGTATCTCACCCTGGTGGTGTGTGACGTATCTCACCCTGGTGTGTGTGTGACGTATCCTAACACTGGTGTGTGTGGGTGTGATGTATCCTAACCCTGGTGTGTGTGACGTATCTCACCCTGGTGTGTGTGTGACGTATCCTAACCCTGGTGTGTGTGACGTATCTCACCCTGGTGTGTGTGTGACGTATCCTAACCCTGGTGTGTGTGACGTATCTCACCCTGGTGTGTGTGTGACGTATCCTAACCCTGGTGTGTGTGACGTATCTCACCCTGGTATGTGTGTGACGTATCCTAACTCTGGTGGTGTGTGTGACGTATCCTAACCCTGGTGTGTGTGTGTGACGTATCCTAACCCTGGTGTGTGTGACGTATCTCACCCTGGTGTGTGTGTGACGTATCCTAACCCTGGTGTGTGTGACGTATCTCACCCTGGTGTGTGTGTGACGTATCCTAACTCTGGTGGTGTGTGTGACGTGCCCTAACCCTGGTGTGTGTGTGTGTGTGTGTGATGTATCCTAACCCTGGTGTGTGTGACGTATCTCACCCTGGTGTGTGTGTGTGACGTATCCTAACTCTGGTGGTGTGTGTGACGTGCCCTAACCCTGGTGTGTGTGTGTGACGTATCCTAACCCTGGTGTGTGTGACGTATCTCACCCTGGTGTGTGTGACGTATCTCACCCTGGTGTGTGTGTGTGACGTGTCCTAACTCTGGTGGTGTGTGTGACGTGCCCTAACCCTGGTGTGTGTGACGTATCCTAACCCTGGTGTGTGTGTGTGTGACGTATCCTAACCCTGGTGTGTGTGTGACGTATCCTAACCCTGGTGTGTGTGACGTATCCTAACTCTGGTGGTGTGTGTGACGTATCCTAACCCTGGTGTGTGTGACGTATCTCACTCTAGTGTGTGTGTGACTTATCCTAACCCTGGTGTGTGTGATCTATCTCACCCTGGTGTGTGTGACGTATCCTAACCCAGGTGGTGTGTGACGTGTTCCACTCTGGTGTGTGTGTGTGTGTGTGTGTGTGTGTGTGTGTGCGCGAGCGCATGAGTCTCCTGATCCAGGATCTGTCCTGTTTAACCCTGATGTCCAGTCTCTGAGACTCTCTTCCAGCACATCTGCAGTTACTGTTATACACTATATATATATTATATCAGCTGAGAGTAATGACCTGTTCCTGACTCTCTTCCATGAGCTCGTCTCCTTCACAGATGATGTGTGTTCTCTCTCTCCTCATCTCTTCTGCAGGGGCGAGCGAGTCTCGTGTCCATCTTCTGCTCAGTGGTCAGTGTAGGTCCTGTGGTCATCAGCAGCTACATCTGGCTACTGGGTCTCTGATGGACACCTGTCCGTCAAACAGCATCACAGAGGAGGAACACACTCACACGAGACGGTGGAGGAACACACACACACACACACAGATGCGCTTCTGAACCTGGCACACAGTGTAGAGATCTGTGTTTGTAACTACAGCTACATCGTCTGCTGGGTTTCAGAGTCGCTTCACACTGACGACGGTTCGGTCGAGATCAGGAGCGTTTACTTCAAGCAGTCTTTAAATTATTCAATAAAGTTTGGAGATATTTGTCATTTGTCAAACGAGAATATTTGTCTTAGTTCAGTGTCCATCAGCAATGTTAAACACTCATTTGACTCTCTTTTTCAACTCACGTGCACTTCTGTGATACCAGAGTGTCAACACACACACACACACACTAAGTGTCGAGGTGGTGTCCACAAAATAATATAGAATTCATAGACAATTGGAAAAGTTTCTGGGGCAGACCTGACCTGTTGAAAAGAGATGGTATTCATCCCTCCTGGGATGGTGATGCTCTTCTCTCTAGTAATATGGCTCATAGTCTTAGAGCTCAAACATGACAATCTGGGGCTCAGGTCAGGAAGCAGACAGACTGGCTAAACCAACCGTCTGCTAGCGGCCTCGCGTCACCCAGGTCAGATAAATCCTATCACATAGAGCCTCTTTCACCTAGATATCATCATATAGAGACTGTGTCTGTTCCCTGAATTAGGACATACAAAAAACTCCTAAACCCATCTAAGGGTTAAAGTTTAATTGATGTTCAACAAATAAAAAAACGATATAATACAAATGAGCAAATGATAAAGCTCGGGTTGCTAAATACTCGACCCCTTACTTCAAAAGCAGTTATTGTTAATGCTATGATTACAGACTCTAATCTAGATGTGCTGTTTGACAGAAACCTGGCTAAAACCAAACTTTAAATGAGTAATTACGGTAAACATGAGCCTCGTCTGAAAGGCAAAGGGGGAGGAGTACAATACAGTACAGTTACAATACAGATTGCATCAAAGCAGAGATAACATGAAAATACAGCAAAGTTTGTTCCTAGAAGAAAATTGCATCATCGTCCACCCCAAGTAAGGCAGATCAATAATATTGTTGAATATTAAATGTCCCCCACTAAGCAAGACAAAAGCCAAGGCAGTGGAGGAACTGAAACTCCATCAGTGACAGAATGGAGAATAAAAACCTCAGGAGAACCCGGACTCAGTCGTTCAGTTCTCCTCTGGCCAACGAGCGAACAGTGTATGATTATGATCCAGGCAGCATTACAGGTCAGAGGTCAGATCGGATCAGAATATTTATCCAGTTCCTCTGGTTGAAGATCGGAGTCACGCCGGTATGGAGACGGGTTAGTAGAGGATCAGAGCCGATGGCTGTGGTGTGGATGAGGCCTTCACAGGGCTGATGAGGCTGGCACCTCAGGGATGCGTCGTGGACGTGTGCAGGCGCAGGTCCTTCATCAGATCTGGAGTGTGTGTGTGTGAGTGTGTCCAGGCGCAGGTCCTTCATCAGATCTGGAGTGTGAGTGTGTGTGAGTGTGTGTGTGTCCAGGCGCAGGTCCTCCGTCTGATCTGGAGTGTGTGTGTGTGAGTGTGTCCAGGCGCAGGTCCTTCATCAGATCTGGAGTGTGAGTGTGTGTGAGTGTGTCCAGGCGCAGGTCCTTCATCAGATCTGGATACGGCCTGGATCCGGCAGGCTGCGGGAAAACCTCGAGATAAACAAAGACACTAAAATTAGCGTAGATGCCATTCTTCTTATGATGTAACGAGTACATCAGGATTTATGGGTGTGTTCCCGGTTCCGGCTGACCTGTTCTATGCACCCTAACACTGAACTATAGAAGTCTGTAATGTGTTATGTGTATGCTAGCTCAAAGAGATGTGTTTTTAGTTTAGCTTTGAACTGACAAGAGTGTGTCTGCTTCCCGGACAATGGTAGGAAGGCTGTTCCAAAGTTTTGGTGCTAAATAGGAGAAAGATCTACCGCCAGCAGTCGATTTAGATATTCTAGGTATTATCAACTGGCCGGAGTTTTGATATCGCAATAGACGTGAAGGACTATAATGCGTTAAGAGCTCGCTCAAGCACTGCGGAGCTAAGACCGATTTAGACCGTACCATAGTACTGAGACAGCTCTCAGAGTCACCAATGATTTGCTCTTATCGTCCGATCGTGGTTTTATCTCTCTATTAGTGTTACTTGATCTTAGTGCTGCATTTGACACTATTGACCACAACATTCTTTTAAATAGACTCGAAAATTATGTTGGCATTAGTGGAATTGCATTAGCATGGTTTAAATCATACTTATCTGACCGTTATCAGTTTGTAGCAGTAAATGAAGAGATGTCTCATCGATTGCAAGTTCAGTATGGCGTACCACAAGGCTCAGTACTAGGACCGCTGCTGTTCACTCTGTACATGCTACCCTTGGGAGATATCATTAGGAAGCATGGCATTAGCTTTCACTGTTATGCTGACGATACTCAGCTCTATATTTCTTCACGCCCTGATGAAACTTACCAATTCACAAAATTAACGGAATGCATAGCTGATATAAAAAACTGGATGACTAGTAATTTCCTACTTCTAAATTCTGAAAAAACTGAGATTCTAATTATTGGACAAAAAAACTTCCTCAAGAAATAATCCAGAATACTGTCTAACACTTGATGGCTGCTCTGTTAAGTCCTCGTCGTCGGTTAGGAACCTGGGTGTGTGTGTGTGTGTGTGTGTGTGTGTGTGCGCTCTTTGATACCAATCTTTCATTTGAAAGTCACGTGTCTAGTATCTGTAAAACCGCATTTTTCCATCTTAATGCAGAACAATTAGTCCATGCGTTCATGACCTCAAGGCTAGATTATTGTAATGCTCTACTGGGTGGTTGCCCTGCACGCTTAATAAACAAACTACAGCCGGTCCAAAACGCAGCAGCTCAAGTTCTTACCAGAACCAGGAAGTATGACCATATTAGCCCGGTTCTGTCAACACTGCACTGGCTCCCTATTAAACATCGCATAAATTTTAAAATATTGCTGATTACTTACAAAGCACTAAATGGGTTAGCTCCGCAGTGCTTGAGCGAGCTCTTAACGCATTATAGTCCTTCACGTCTATTGCGATCTCAAAACTCCGGCCAGTTGATAATACCTAGAATATCAAAATCGACTGCTGGCGGTAGATCCTTCTCCTATTTAGCACCAAAACTTTGGAACAGTCTTCCTACCATTGTCCGGGAAGCAGACACACTCTTGTCAGTTCAAAGCTAGACTAAAAACACATCTCTTTGAGCTAGCATACACATAACACATTACAGACTTCTATAATTCAATGTTAGGCTGCATAGATCAGGTCAGCCGGAACCGGGAACACTTTCCACAAATCCTGATGTACTCGTTACATCATAAGAAGAATGGCGTGTACGCTAATATTAGTCTCTCTGTTTATCCGAGGTTTACCCGCAGTCCGCCGGATCCAGGCCGTATCCAGATCTAATGAAGATGCGACAAAAAAAAAAAAAAAAAAAAAATCTGTATTATAAATGTTTAAGGCCAGACAAGTAGTTTATTGATGGTTGATTTGTAAAGGAGCACTACACGCCTGCGCACATTTATATTGTAACGTGCTTACCTTTGGACTGAACACGCAATGCACATCTGCACGCTCGTCTGCGTTTTCGCAGGTTTGTGTTTTTGAGGTTTGCGCAG
The DNA here is from genome assembly GCA_021464565.1 of Rutilus rutilus. Taxonomy (NCBI): domain Eukaryota; kingdom Metazoa; phylum Chordata; class Actinopteri; order Cypriniformes; family Leuciscidae; genus Rutilus; species Rutilus rutilus. The sequence continues at coordinate 40,063,428 of JAJAQA010000012.1, read as the reverse complement.
AGATAACGGATAATCGTTTGCACATTCTAACCTCTTTCAGGGAGTGTGTTCTCGAGACACCGGGCACTGTATAGTGCGGATGGGCGGCCGGAGCGCGTTAAGGGTTTTTCTGTTAGAACGGTGTCGTGTTAGCGGCCCCTAAGTTTATAACTAATGATCTTCGCAACGGAAGTGAATCAATCAATCAAAACTAACTTTTGCTGGACAATAACTTTATCCTAGAGCTGCTGTAAAGCCTAAACAATTTGTTACTTTAAGTTCCTATTTTCACTGTAAAGCCACTTTGAAACAATCGATAGTTTAAAGCGCTGTATAAATGAAGGAGACTTGACTTGAAAGAGATGTGCTCAGTAACACACGTCAGAAAGACTGATTCAGAGTCGAGACCCCTTCGAGTGGCTCCTGAAGCACAAGACCCAGACAGCAGCATAGAGTCGGGCCCACATCCGGCCCAGATCCAGAACACATCCGGATCAGGACCTGGGCCGGATCTGTGCCGACTCTGAGCTGCTGTCTGCGGAGGAAACTCTTCTCTCTCAGCCACAGGGGGATCTGGGTAAACGAGGAACATGCTGGACGGAGCCGTGTGACATAAGTCCTTTTGTGAATGTTTGTCAGTGAAAGACATGACATGAGAGGCTGATGAACTTTAACCTTTCTGGACATTTCAAAGCCTGTTCAATTGTAACTGACCTCACGAGAGTAAACACACATTACTCAAGTTAGATGTAATTACGATACACAACACTGGCGAACGGGTATCGCTGCTAACTTTTCAGCAGGTCTTGCCCAAAAAGAACAACACTATTGGTTATAGGGGGAATATGAACACACCAAACCAACGCCAAAGAGCAGATGAAAACCGAAGTTTTGTCGCCTCGCGCCGCGGAAAGAAAATCTTGACCCGAGGAGATAACGGACTATTGAAGCAGATATATTCGTCATTCAAAAGGGAAAGCGAAACGAAGACTGCATACTTACCATTTTGAAAATCAATCATGCTGATCACGTTCTTTTGGTGCGTTCAAGTCATCTCGTAAAGATCGAATTGATGTATGAACGCCACCACAATGGTGTAAATACGAGTGGGAAGCTCAGGATTTTCTTTAGGAGTTGTTTACGAGTCAGTGAGCAACATGGCAGAATACCACAATACTTAAAGGTATTTAGCAGTGATATTGTCAGGATTTTCTATTTACAGCAAAGTAAGCTAATTGCCTGCACAGAATATGATGGCATTGTAATATAACAATGTAATATGTAACGATAAAGTTTGCAGTGGCTTCATAAATGAATTAAAAACCAAAGTACACCTGATGCACATTTCTCTGCTCTTCATTTTCTAGAACTAAAGTTTAAGAACCTTGCTGTATTTTTGTAAGCATTCGCTAAACTGAACCGCCAATCAGAGTTCTCTCACCGACCGATTCTACGTGCTGAATACATCCGAACAGAACCGACGGCGCGGAACACACCGGAAACACTCAGAAACGGCCCGTTGTCTTGATGTGTGTGAACAATTAAAACAGATGCGATGTCTTCATAAAGATGAGGACTTTCACGTATCGACACATACTTAATACAAGTGCATGAAAATGTTGACAACTTGTTTAATAACTCATAAAACATTCTTCAAACAATAAAACAATTTAATAGTTTCTGTACAATGCTTACTAAGCAGTTTAATTCTATATAGAAAAATGCAGGAGTAGTTTAAATGAACAAACTCCTTCAAATTTAATGGCAGGTACTCTGGGAAAAATAACAGCATTCCATCCACAAATATCTTCAAGCAATAAATATGTATTTATAAATAGTGTAAATGTACATCAGGATTAGAAACAAACGAGGAAGGAAAAAAAACAGACAATTTAAACGTTATTCCTTACTCTATGTGCAACCCATTTTTCTTTGTGACTTGGCTGTTATGTTTTTCCACAATTTTTTCCTTTTTCTTACCTAAGAAACAAAATATTGAACATGGTGTCAAACTAACAAGACAGGAAAAACATAAAAGCAGTAAAAAATTATATATATATATATATATATATATATATATATATATATATATATATATATATATATATATAAACCTAATTCTTCACATTACAAATATTTTTTTGTAGATTTTGCCATCCAAAGTCATCGTAAAATCGATATCTACCATACAAAAAGCTAGGCTAGCGCTCCTTCGTGAAGGCGAACCCTTGAGACACAAGGAAAAGATTTCAGGTTTCAGCATGTTAACAAAATACAAAAAGAACGTCTCAAGTCAGTAGTCTGTAAGTGACGATGCCAGTTGTGATTGACACTATGTACAAAAACAAGTTTCCCATAATTTCCTCCCCAGTTTTTGTGATTAGTTTCTCATGTGAAGCAGCGGCGAGCCGGTGTGGAGAGGAAGTTCGCTCACTACCGCCCTCCGTAGGCCATAACCACACACTGCAGTTATAGACCGCACCCCTGCAGGTCATAACCACACACTGCAGTTACAGACCGCCCCCTGCAGGCCATTACCACACACTGCAGTTATAGACCATCCCCTGCAGGCCATAACCACACACTGCAGTTATAGACCACCCCCCGCAGGCCATAACCACACACTGCAGTTATAGACCACCCCCCGCAGGCCATAACCACACACTGCAGTTATAGACCACCCCCCGCAGGCCATAACCACACACTGCAGTTACAGACCGCCCCCTGCAGGCCATTACCACACACTGCAGTTATAGACCACCCCCCGCAGGCCATAACCACACACTGCAGTTATAGACCACCCCCCGCAGGCCATAACCACACACTGCAGTTATAGACCGGTTGCATAGACACACACAGCCGCTGGAGTCGACGGTCCCGTGTGCTCGCGAGAGACGACACCACTGTCCTGAATATCAGAAACGGTCCGTTAATAGAGTTCCTGTAATGTGATATCCACATGTAGAGCATCTTAATGTCAAGATGAAGACGAATGAAGAGCAGGAGCCTGAAAAACACAAGGTGAGCAAAGAGTGTTATTCCAAATGCTCACGTTACACACAGTCTCACACACACACACACACACACACTCTCTCCGGATCTAAACCCTTCAGGCGAGCCGCTCCGGATCTAAACCCTTCAGGCGAGCCGCTCCGGATCTAAACCCTTCAGGCGAGCCGCTCCGGATCTAAACCCTTCAGGCGAGCCGCTCCGGATCTAAACCCTTCAGACGAGCCGCTCCGGATCTAAACCCTTCAGGCGAGCCGCTCCGGATCTAAACCCTTCAGGCGAGCCGCTCCGGATCTAAACCCTTCAGGCGAGCCGCTCCGGATCTAAACCCTTCAGGCGAGCCGCTCCGGATCTAAACCCTTCAGGCGAGCCGCTCCGGATCTAAACCCTTCAGACGAGCCGCTCCGGATCTAAACCCTTCAGGCGAGCCGCTCCGGATCTAAACCCTTCAGGCGAGCCGCTCCGGATCTAAACCCTTCAGACGAGCCGCTCCGGATCTAAACCCTTCAGGCGAGCCGCTCCGGATCTAAACCCTTCAGGCGAGCCGCTCCGGATCTAAACCCTTCAGACGAGCCGCTCCGGATCTAAACCCTTCAGGCGAGCCGCTCCGGATCTAAACCCTTCAGGCGAGCCGCTCCGGATCTAAACCCTTCAGACGAGCCGCTCCGGATCTAAACCCTTCAGACGAGCCGCTCCGGATCTAAACCCTTCAGACGAGCCGCTCCGGATCTAAACCCTTCAGGCGAGCCGCTCCGGATCTAAACCCTTCAGGCGAGCCGCTCCGGATCTAAACCCTTCAGGCGAGCCGCTCCGGATCTAAACCCTTCAGGCGAGCCGCTCCGGATCTAAACCCTTCAGGCGAGCCGCTCCGGATCTAAACCCTTCAGGCGAGCCGCTCCGGATCTAAACCCTTCAGGCGAGCCGCTCCGGATCTAAACCCTTCAGGCGAGCCGCTCCGGATCTAAACCCTTCAGGCGAGCCGCTCCGGATCTAAACCCTTCAGGCGAGCCGCTCCGGATCTAAACCCTTCAGGCGAGCCGCTCCGGATCTAAAGCCTTCAGGCGAGCCGCTCCGGATCTAAACCCTTCAGGCGAGCCGCTCCGGATCTAAACCCTTCAGGCGAGCCGCTCCGGATCTAAATCCTTCAGGCGAGCCGCTCCGGATCTAAACCCTTCAGGCGAGCCGCTCCGGATCTAAACCCTTCAGACACACCCTGAAACAAGAATGGCATTGAAATAAAATGACTTACTAAAGAGAACTGGTCGTAAACCTGCATGAGGTCGTCCATCCGGTGCTGCTCCAACACCACAAACCCCTCCAGCTCTCCACTGCCCTTCCGAGCGCAGGCCTGACAGTGAACCACGGAGGAGCGGCGGGCGTAGCTGTCGCTTGTCACGAACAGAAGGTTAAACACCTCCACCTGCAACAATACAGCACAGGCTGATTTCAGCACGTCGTCTGATGAGAACAAGGGATGGGCATTTTTCAAAAATATTGTATTTGAATATTTGGCCTCATGAAAATCAAATATTTGAATATTCATTTATTTAAATTATGAGAAAGATGTTATTTTTTAAGTTTAAGGTTTAAAAAAAAAAGTTTGTCACCATTTCTGAACAAGTTTACGATTAGGCAACATACACAAGCTTACGTTATATCTTAAGGTTTTATTTTAGTTGAAAACATTAAACAATATTTGTAAACAAAAAAATTTAAAGAACAAAAGCATTTAAGCTCAAGCAACGCAAATGGGGAAAAAAACATGCTAATAAACCAGCGCCAATTACACTCGAGTCAGCATATGGTTATCGTGTTTATATTGTTTCACATGTTCATGTTGAGAAAAGCAGTAATGTGCTGGAGTGAGAGAACGCGCTGCGCTGACAGACGTGGCAGAGACACAGATAACGGTGTGCTTAAGCGAAGTTTCGAACAGCACTTTGCGTTTTCTGTTCTTAAAGTCTCATTCGACCAAACTTAAAGGAAGCAACCGTCTCAATTTATTTTGCTATCAGTTAATAAGTTATCATCTCACTCACTCGGGTTTAGGGTTGTAACCGTATGAGATTTTCACGGTATGATAATCGTCTCAGGAAATATCACGGTTTCACAGTATACGGTATTAAACAATCATTATTATTATTATTATAATCATCAGCTACAATGACCCTTAAATGAATGAAAACAGATAGGGTTTTTTGGTTGAACATATGGTTTATTAAAACAACTTTTAATAAAAAAAAAAAAAAAAAAAAAATTTTGTTAGTCATCCCAACAGAGGTTTACTAAACTAAAACACAGACAAAATACTATATTATTTCTTAAATAAAATAAACTATTATTATTGTTGTTGTAACTTTAAGATGACTACATTCTACTTGTACAATAGTAATATATTTCTTTAAGCTAAACCGAACTTTTATTTCGACAGGTTGTACTAAACTCCTGTGAGTTTCAGTCAGAGTGTATCTGACGATGATTCTTTTAAATACAATTATGAAATGCTCATTAAGTTCTCTCAGAGCAGCTCTGGATATGCTCCTGTGTTCACGTCCTCATGTAGTGAGTGAGACGGCAGACGCTTTAAACACACTTGAGTGTGTACTAGGCGAAGCGGCGCTGCTCATTCACACAGACACGCAGAACATAGATTTACAGTATATAGCAGTTTTTTGCGCGGTATATTAATAGACACACTCATATAGCGATTTGATTTATTGTACAGCTATATTTTAGATTTATTCATCCATTGATCAAATCGCGCATTTTACGTGACATCTGCGTTATATTGTAAATTCCCTACGGCCTTAAAGGGGTGGTTGATTATGATTTGACTTTTCTAACTGTAGTTAGTGTGTAATGTTGCTGTTTGAGCATAAACAACATCTGCAAAGTTACAGCTCAAAGTTCAAGGCAAAGGGAGATATTGGCTTTTACAGAAATTGCTTTTTAAGGACTACAACAAACGGCTGGTAGGAACTACACGACATTCCTCCCGGGTTAAGCCGAGTTCAGACTGCACGATTTTGGCTCAGCGACAGGTTTAGAGAAATCGCGACAAATGCCCGAAATCACAGGCAAATCGGTGCTCGTTCACGCGAGTGACAGTCACGCAGTGTGAATGAGCAAAGACGCGATCTGAGAGAATCACCGACGCCCGCGAGATATTTGGCATGCTAAATATCTGGACCTGTTGGCGATTCAAAATCCTGCTGTGTGAAAAGCGTTCTGACTGAAAACTACACCGGCGATGACCGACAGCCAATGAGAGAGCGAGATACAGAGCAGCGGGGAGTTCGGGGAGGAGTTATAGACCACAATATTAGTATTTTAATAGATATATTTACAATTATATCACACAGAAACAAAGCACAAACATTTGCTTGACCAGCAGCAACAGCAGCGCATTGCAAAATTATTTATTTACCCCCAACTCTCTTTGCAGAACACACAGTCCTCGCTCCCCTCGTCTTCCTAACCATTTCCTCCTGCATAAACTGTTTATTTTTCTCCTTTTTGCTGCAAATCAGTGCACAGACAATTTGGATCGCAATCTTCTTGCAGGCTATCATTTTTAATAACAATTTCAGTCTTGCGAGAGCTCCGGTCTCATGCACGCTTGATCTTGCGTTATTTCCTTATCACTTCTCGCGTGTTTGGTTGTGAAACGTAGTTTGCGGACCAGACTGAAGTTGTCGGCGATTCTTTCTTTTGTAAAGTCATGCAGTGTGAAACCCCCTGCCGCTGATCCATCGTGCAGTGTGAACACACCAGCAACTGAATGTTACCCCAGATAGTCATGCAGTGTGAAAAGAACAGTGACCCGACTACTTTGAAAATCGTGCAGTGTGAACTTGGCATTAGTGACATCACTAACCCTAAAATTTACATAAACCCCGCCCCCTGAACACGATTTATAGATTATCAAGACTGAATATGCTAATCAATGACTAGAAAGTAACTACTCATAAGCTACATAGATTCTTGATGATTCTTGAGTCTCTCCATCATTTTCTGAATCCGGTTTGAACATAAAAGGCTAAAAGTTTTTGATATTTTCAGTGCATGTGTGTGTGAGTGCAAGCTGTTGAAGCTCCGCCCCCTGTGCCGGCAGCAGCAGCTCATTTGCATTTAAAGGAACAGACACAAAACAATGTGTTTTTGCTCACCCTCAAAAACTGACAAATTTTAACATGCTATATAGAAATATCTGTGGGGGATTTTGAGCTAAAACTTCACACACACACACACACACACACACACCACACACACCACACACACCACACACACCACACACACCACACACACCACACACACCACACACACACACACACACACACACTCTGGAGACATCAGAGATTTATTTTACATATTGTGAAAAGGGCATTTTACCCCCCCCTTTAAGTTATAAATGGAACTTTATCTGCAGGGAGGGATGGTGTTCGCGAATATGGGAGAACATGCTCGACATATTTCCTCCTTTTGCAGCCACTCTTCGTCCACATTTCTGGACACAACTGGATAACCATCTTCAAGGACAACCCCAAATTCGTTATCGGACACCCAAAGTATTCACACACTGCAGATTTTAACTTTTTTGTCGGCGGGGGATAGAGATTAGAGTTTGCGGCCTCTGTCTCCGACAGCTTCTCCGCTGCACATGTATGGGTGGAGTCCAAGCAGTCAAGTGGAAAGAAGTTGCATATGCGCAGGTTAATTTTTTTCCCAAAACTGGATAAGCAAATGTTCATGATATGATAATCGTACATGTCAATATCGCGATTAACCGCCATACCGGTACACCGTTACAACCCAGCTCGGGTTCAGCTGAGTTTACCTGCAGTGATGGACACGGTCTCTCCTCATTCGACTGCTGTTTGGATTTCATGTGATTTCTCATTGTGGTGGTGATATTACGATAACTCAGTTTCGTTAATTAATTTGATCAAAAGTAATTCCATTTTGTAAGATCATTTAGTAAGATAATTTTCATCTAAGTAATTCCAAACTTCGCGAGGCAGGCGACGACATTAAGTGACCAAATACAATCAACTTGTTAAACACGCTCCACAGCGCCACCCAGTTAATTTAATTATAGTGAGTTAGTGCTTGGGATTTATCATGGATTCTCTGCATTTACGGCCAGCAAAGCAACGTAATAAAATTCGAATTGTTTTTTTATTTTTCGATTAATAATTCCAGATTGAATATTCGTTCACAGCCCTAATGAGAAGGAACGTTTATTCGGCATCAGATCCAGAACTCACCTCACAGATGCTGCAGTAATGCGCCGGTTCATCTCGGCCTCTTCTGTGCCAGATCGTCTCCTTCCCAGCAGCCACCAGCGCCTCTTTAATGGCCTGGCACTGTTTGAGCGTCCGCAGCAAGCAGAACCTGTTCACCACAGAGATTGATTACGGCTCGTTACCGACCAGATAAACACGCTGACAGAGGAAACTTCACTCACTTGATCATCTCAAACAGCTTGAGGTCGGACACTTTAATGTTCCTCGCCATGTTCCAGGACAGATGCACCATGGGAACCATAGATTTGACGCTCTGGAGTTTGTTCCACTCGTAGCGTTCGACGGCCAGCTTGTACTGATAGGCTGCAGGGAGCAGACAAACACAGTCACATGACAGCGGACCACAGCGCACACAAGAGGCTAGTGGTGCAACGGATCACAAAACTCACGGTTCGGATCATTTTTCGGATCAGCAGAAAAAAATATATAGGGGTGTGTGTGTAACTTTGCTTTTCCTTTATTACTTAAAGCTCACTTGAAGTTCTTAGATACCACAGCAAAAACTACTAGCCTAACTGGTAAAGTTCAAACATAATTAAACAGTCAGTGATAAAATAAGGCTTGGCTTAAAACTGTGGCTTTCCTGTAGCTCAAACTGTAGAGCGTTGGCTCTTGCAACGCCAAGGCCATGGGTTCGATTCCCAGGGAAAGCAAGAACTGATAAGAATGTAAATGTGTACTTGAAAATGTAATGTAAGTCGCTTTGGATAAAAGCGTCTGCCAAATGCATAAATGTAAATGTAAATACTAAATAACAAAGTTACAAAGTCTAACAGTAGTATTCAGGTACAGAAATGAATTAAGCCTAAATGTAAAATAGCACTATTTATTCACGGTAGAAATTAAATATAGATTAATCTTTGTTTAGGCTGTATTTTGTTGTTTTATTAACATTAATGACACAGACAACAGCAGGAATATTAGGCTGCTGTCACTTTAAGACCGAATAAACAGACAAACATCCGGGTTCTTTCTCAGCTGTTCACTGATGACAGAACCGAGAGAATACTTGCCGAGACGGGCATTTAGTCATAGTTCTGTGTGCATGTGTCCGTTCAAGGGCAAGGACATAGGCGTCGATTTCGGGGGGGACGGGGGGGACGCGTACCCACCAGATTTCGTCATGAGTCATTTTGTACCCACCACTTTTAACTTCCGTCCATATTAATTTGACTTTTGGTTCGATTTTTTTGACCGTTTTCAGTGGTTATGAGGAGCAATATGAGAGAGAAATTTGGTAATCATTGTCTGACCCAACAAAAAAAACATTATAATATTCATTTTATTTTATTTTCCATGTTCGCATTTATGAGGGAAAAAACAACGTGTCAGTTTACGGTTATGGACGTGAGCGCTCTGACAGCGGCACTAAAAGACTGCTTTAAAACTTTCACAGAGACCTCAAACAGAACAGCTGCCTTTCTTTAAAGTGAATTTCGTTTTGTATTAATTATATCTTAATTTTAATCAATGTTTCATGAACCATTTGCCTGGATTTAATATAGCTATAAAAAGTAAATATAGCAGAATCATACGGTGACGCATTGCTGCCACATACATATTATTTTTTCACCTCAATTATGTCTAATAACGAGATCTTATGTCGTTTTAAAATAACGATGCATTTTAATTGTTTATTAATGAACTAGTCTTTTCTAAATCAGTGTAGGCTGCCTGCATACATATCTCCACATCTCCGCTGTAATGTAGCCTAGATGCGCCTTTCATACGGACAGGATTACATAATCAGATGGTAGCTACCGTATTTGCTTTCGATTGGATTTTTTTTCGTTGGTGGACATTTTTTTTAGTAACTTTAGTTATATTTCTCATGTCTGTGAGGCTTGTCTATACACTGTTTGTCAGTTCATTTTTGAGGCGCGCTCCAATTCACAGAGATCATGAAAGCGCGCCCTGTTCGTTTTCTTTTATTTTACAAAGGCACACCGTTTTCTTGTTGTTGTGAGTTTACACAAATAAAAGTAGTTGCGACTGATGTATTATTATATTCTGTATGACCAGAAATGGAGTATTTTAAGTTGTTTCCACTGTTGATAGGAAAATGCGAGTGATGGCACCGGCACCTCCATCCATGTCATAGTGCGCGCTCCACACTCCGCACAAACACTCGGATATGCGCTTTATAATAGCAAACATTTATCTAGGTTAACGTTAGAGTGAGCGGCCATGCCAGACGGATAATCCTCTTCATGTTTAACTAATCAAATTCTGTTGCATTTTATTGCGGCAGTTTGAAAAGGGCGGCTGAAACACTTAGCCTATACAGATAAATGCCCAACGCTGGTGTTTTTCTTTAAACAAATTCGTTTAGGCTTTAAAATAAATATTGTTTATGGGCTAATTAATACCCATATATTTTATTTGTTTTGCATTGAATACCATTGAATATTTGCATTGAATATTTGCTATGCACCGCTATGCCATCTTCCCATAGAAAGACACGTTAAGAGCCACCTATTTTCTTTATAATAAAGGGTTTCTATGAAAGGAAAACGCTTAATGTATAATTAAATGCATTGCGTTCATATTCTTTATCACTGAAGCTTTTTCTTTATTATAAGGGTGTATTATTCCATTAAAAAAGGACTGTTTTTAAGGTGACAATCCGTTATACATCTTGAAGATTTTTGTAATGTATCTTCTGTTATAAACACGAAGATTGACATTTCGTTAATTAAACAAAATAAGAACACAAGGTGTAAAAAATAAACAACTTAGGCTATGTTCTGTTAGATGTTCTGTTAATTATATCTCTAGTTAATGAAGATATAGCCTATTAACATTAACAATCATTCATAATCATTACTTTTACGAAGTGGACGAGCGGAGCGGAATATTCAGAAATGCGCTCTCCACTCACGAGCTCTGATCGGAACAAACCCGAACCTCACTGTCTGCTGAACTTGCGCAGAAACATCAAAATATAACCAGCTTTTTAAAATGTTTTTTTAGCACAAATTATGAGCTTATTGGCGATTTTTTTTATAATTATTGACAAAATTAGAATATAGTAAAAGTTTTTTTTTTTTTTTTTTTTACTTTTGGGTGGGCCTGTTGAAAAGTGGACTTACAGGACGTCGTCTTCCAAAACATAACCTGCGCGAAAGAGAAAAAAAAAATGAATGCGTCATTGTACCCAGCACTTCTGAAAATGCACTTCCGAATGCGTCTCTGTCCCCAGCACATTTCAAACCAAACTGACGCCCATGGGCAAGGAAACGCAAAAGAGGAATCAATTCGGTGTTCGGACGCCTCTGTCTCGCTCTAGGAGAGCACAGATAATGTGCGAGTCCCACTTTTCGCCTCCTTTTCCGCGTTTAAAATTGTTTGAATGTGTAAATTGGCAAGACAAAATACATCCTTCAGTCTATGAAGGTTAAATGTAGCAGGTAATCTGCGAACCCCATGCGTGCCGAACCGTGGGTCAGCTGATCCTCACGATCACCCGCTGCACCGCTACACGAGGCTCGAGCAGGTCGCGCACCTGAGAGAGGGCCCACGTTCCAGGAGATGTTGTTGCACCAGCCGATGGCCTGGACCCAGTGCACCGTTCCCGTGTTCAGCCACACCAGATCGCCCGGCCGCTGGATGAACCGGTACACCGGCACGTTCGCCTCGTACAGGTCCTCCAGGTTCGGCCACCATGAGCCCTTCAGGAAGTTGATGTTGTTCCTGCAAAAGGGCGTCAGAAGAGACACTTAGCATATCAGTCCAAGGACCGACAACAGAAGCGGTGTCAGATCCGCCACATGATCTGAAGTCTTAGTTCAACCAACAATTAAAAATGGTCATCAATTACTCGCTCATGTCATCTCAAACCCGTAAGACTTTCGTTCATCTTTGAAACACAAACAAAGATATTTTAATGAAATCTGAGCAATTTCTGTCCCTCCACTGAAAGTGTTTTAATCCAGGTCTCCTGAAGAGACACGATCGCGTTACACGATCAGATTAAACATAGGCTTTTCTTCACATATAAACACTAACCAGCGAACGAACACAGACGAGGTTCATTCTCACGTGTTTCGCCGCACATTTCAGCTTCTGCGTGAGGTTTGCTCTCGCAAGTCAAGCTTAGCTTTCGTTTACCGATGATCAAAGCTAAAATTAAATCTGTTGATCATATAAAGTGCTCGTGTCTCCTCAGATTAATCCACTCCAGTCACATGGGTTTATTTTACCATCTCGTTCAGGTTGAAGCGTCAGAGTTTTGGGTGATCAGACTTTCACAGGAGAGACAGAACTCTCTCAGATTTCATTAAGAATATCTTCATTCACTCGCCAAATAAGATTCTCATTGGTCTTCGAAACACAAATGAGGACCATTTTCATTTTTGGATGAAGCATCTCTAACTTTGACTCGGGGTCCTTCACATTTCCCATTTCAAAATTCCATACTTTTCCACACTCAAATTTCCAAACCCCTGAGTAGATTTTTCAGACCGTATTTAACATAAATGGTTCATACAGCATTATTTTCAGCATTACATTTAGTATATATACACATCTGTAAATATTCTTATTTTCGTAGGTTTTTCTGTTGGTTTTGTAGTGATAACATGCGCTTGCATGAAGAGAAGAAACCTAAAACGCTTTATAACCTGTATATATTCACCGCTGACACATGGGTTTGATACTGTAATCGTGGTTTGGTGTTGAATAAACACAGAAAGCAAAGTAAAGTCTGATTTAGGTGATGTTTATCTGTTGCTGGTCTGAGTGACACACATTCGACTAGTGAAGTTTAAAAGAGACTCGCTTTGCATAATGAAAATGGGTGCCTTGAATTGTGTTCAACAATCACTAACTACAGTGTTTCCCATAAATTGATTTATCTGTGCGGGAAGCACAGGGATCACTAAACCTCTGCCATGAAAACTCTCTGCTTGTACGATAAATGTATTTTTAGAAATTCTTAATTTTACATTTTAGAAGACTGAATAGGGTCAATAGTCTGGAAACAAATGTTTCCATACTTGTCCAGACCTGGAATGACCAAAACCAAATGTCAAACTGCGTATGAAGCCTGTTGACTACAGTCGCTCTTAGACGATCAGGAACGAGAGGTTTGTGCAGGTCTGAAACTTCACGTACTTCTCACAGAACTCGCTCATCACTCCCCAGTACGGCTCCGGCACGGCAAACCACTCGCAGTCGCCCGGCCCGATGTTGATGTTCACGGCGCAGAAGTTATTGTGCTCCTGATGCCCTAGATATGAGCAGATACATGTGATATGAGCAGATACATGTGATATGAGCAGAGAGATCATGTGATATGAGCAGATACATGTGATATGAACAGAGAGATCATGTGATATGAGCAGAGATGGTGCGTTCAAGTCATCTTGTATAGATCGTATTTACGAGTTGAACGCACTTGAACGCCACCACAATGTCGTAAATACCAGTGGGGAGCTCGGGATTTTCTCTAAGCTCCGATCTCTACGAGTTGGGGGGGCGTGTCAGTGATTAACATGGCGGAATACACAATACGTAAAGGTATTTAGCTGTGATATTGTCAGGCTTTTCTATTAACTAGCTCAGTTAGCTAATGCCAACACAGAATATGATAGTATTATAATATAACAATGCAACATGTAACGATGTGTTGGCAGTGGCTTCATAAATGCATTAAAAACATAAAAATACAAAGTACACCTGATGCACATTTCTTTGTTCTTCATTTTCTAGAACAAGAGTTTAAGAACCTTACTGTATTTTTGTGTAATTAATTAAGAGAAAGTACTCCGCCATTTTGCTCCGACGAAAGTGACTTGAACACACATGCCGTTATAAGCACGACTTCCCACCTCGTACGTACGAACTTCCCAGGAGGACTTGAACGCACCAAGAGATCATGTGATATGAGCAGAGAGATCATGTGACTGAGCATGTCTAACGACAGCGGCTCTCACCTGGAGTTCTGCTGCCCGGGACCTTCATGAAGAGCTGGACCGTGTTCATACCCAGAATGCTGTAGCCCACGTGACTGAGCAGGTTTCCGGCGGACACGACTCGAGCAAACGCAGGCAGTTTACTGAGTTCCTGCAGCTGCAGTTTCCACCTGCAGGGGGAGCCACAGCTGAACTCGGGCTTTCACTACAGACTCATCACACTGAGCTGAAGAAGTGATGGTGCTCCAGTCATTCAGAGAAACTGACTCATTTGTTCTGAGTTTGAAATCACTGCTTGCTCATACAAACAGACACTATCACTTACAAAATACAAAAACACAAAGGGGAACCACATGCACCCCGGACTCACTTCTTTTCATCCGAGACGTCGATGTTGGTCCCAAACTTGACTTGTTTGAAGGGAGCTTTGCGGCTCCTAGAAACACTGAGCAGAATGAACAGCGCAGGTTAGCATCAGTGCAGCTAAAGCATCATCGGTTATTAAACATGTCAAACTTACGTTTCCGATGACGTGATTTCAGAGTCCGACAGCTCCTTCTGCCCCTTCTTCTCATTCTCTTCCTGAAAGCACACAAGCTCAGTCACTTACTATGCAAAATACCACATGCAAACGATTAGTGCTAGTTTTAGAGATCGCCCGATATATCGTTTTCCCGATATTTAAGCATTTTCCCATAATCAGGTATCAGTTCTGTAACACTGGATTCACCGGTAAACGGCGCCATCTTGTGGCCGCTTTGAGAATTGTGTGGCATTAAAGCACTGCGTCTGAGGGGAGATCAGTCAACGACAGTTCAGAGGAAAGATAACTTGCATCCCTTAAACTTTATTTGCCAGCCATTACTGCACACATGAGGAAACAGTTTTCCTGAACACATTTTGTCTGTCTTTAGATGAACTCTAGACTTGGAAATAAACTCTAAACATTAGACTTTGTAAATTTCTTTTGCCTGTTGTTAATATTAATGCTGTTGTTATAAATATAAAGATGCAATGGAAGTCATTTCTTTTTTATTATTCATAGGGCTGGAAAAAAAATCGATTTGATTTAAAAATTGAGTTGGTAGGTCAAATCGATTCATATTTTCAAAAAATTTTTTTTTTTTTCTCCCCCTCTTTATAGCGTACAATACATACATTTTGCATTCGCCAAATCTTCCTTTAGGGTTTCCGTAGCACACTCCCTGCGACGCAGCCCTCGAAGCTTCACGACATCACGACAAAAAGACTAGCATCAGAGAACGTCTAATGAGGGGAGAAGTGCCACTCAATAAACTTCCGGTTGCAGTTCCACTCTTGTTCCACATGAGGGCGCTCACATGACGAGTGCAGAATGAATGGAGGTCTATGGAGCTATACCGCTCAAAATCCACTTTTCTTAGGATATAATTTTTTGTCTAGTAATTTGAATGTTGTTTTCGAAAGGGGATGCAAAGAAATTGCAAAGAAATTACACATTGCTGGGTGTTAGATTTTTTAGAGTCACTTATTTGCTTTAAAAAGTCTTTCAAAATGTCAATGACGTCAGAATGCTGACGTCATTAGCAGAATGCTAGGGTGTTATGGGCAACAACAACTCAACCTGTAAGAAATCGAAAAGAAATAAGTACTCGTTCATTCAACTTTCGATCTATAACCCATGTTGAACTTGCAAAACCTACAATCAAATCTGAGATTTCTCAACGGCAATCGGGTGAAAGAGACACATTTAGCCGTCTAGCCCCATTGACTCCCATTCATTTTGCACTCATGGCGATCGCCCCCAGTGGAACTCTGATTGGAACTACAACCAATAGGACTTAATAGGGCGTTGGAGTGAACAGGCTTTCCGTAGACGGGCTTTGCTAGCATGTTTAATTTTTTAACGGTCCTCCACGACAACGGCGCGCGAGTGAGTGAGTGAGTGAGTGAGGGAGAGTGAGTGAGTGAGTGAGTGAGTGAGTGAGGAGTGAGTGAGTGAGTGAGTGAGTGAGTGAGTGAGTGAGTGAGTGAGTGAGTGAGGGAGTGAGTGAGTGAGTGAGGGAGGGAGTGAGGGAGGGAGTGAGGGAGGGAGTGAGTGAGTGAGTGAGTGAGTGAGTGAGTGAGGGAGTGAGTGAGGGAGTGAGTGAGTGAGTGAGGGAGTGAGTGAGTGAGTGAGTGAGGGAGGGAGTGAGGGAGGGAGTGAGTGAGTGAGTGAGGGAGGGAGGGAGTGAGTGAGGGAGTGAGTGAGTGAGGGAGGGAGTGAGGGAGTGAGTGAGGGAGGGAGGGAGTGAGTGAGGGAGTGAGTGAGTGAGTGAGTGAGTGAGTGAGTGAGGGAGTGAGTGAGTGAGGGAGTGAGTGAGTGAGGGAGTGAGTGAGGGAGAGTGAGTGAGTGAGTGAGTGAGGGAGGGAGAGTGAGTGAGTGAGGGAGGGAGAGTGAGTGAGTGAGTGAGGGAGGGAGAGTGAGTGAGTGAGTGAGGGAGGGAGAGTGAGTGAGTGAGTGAGTGAGTGAGTGAGGGAGGGAGAGTGAGTGAGTGAGTGAGTGAGTGAGGGAGGAGAGTGAGTGAGTGAGTGAGTGTGTGAGGTGAGTGAAGTGAGTAGAGGTGAGTGGAGAGTGAGGTGAGTGAGTGAGTGAGTGAGGGATGAGGGAGGAGTGACTGAGTGAGTGAGTGAGTGAGGGAGGGAGGGAGTGACTGAGTGAGTGAGTGAGGGAGGGTGAGTGAGTGAGTGAGTGTGAG
>JAJAQA010000012.1:40021502-40044002 GCA_021464565.1 Rutilus rutilus | reverse complement strand
CACCCGCTCACTCACCCGCTCACTCACACGCTCACTCACACGCTCACTCACACGCTCACTCACACGCTCACTCACACGCTCACTCACACGCTCACTCACCCGCTCACTCACACGCTCACTCACACGCTCACTCACACGCTCACTCACCCGCTCACTCACACGCTCACTCACACGCTCACTCACACGCTCACTCACACGCTCACTCACACGCTCACTCACACGCTCACTCACACGCTCACTCACACGCTCACACTCACGCTCACACTCACGCTCACACTCACACTCACGCTCACACTCACACTCACACGCACGCTCATACTCACTCACGCTCGCTCACTCACTCGCACGCTCACTCGCGCTCTCACACTCACGCTCACTCACGCTCACACCCGCTCTCACACTCACGCTTGTGTGCAACTCACATATATGCTGGGAGTGGGAGGGTTGAGCTTGTCTTTATCCAGAGGAGGAGCAGGTGGAGGAGGGAGGCGAGGAGGAGGGCATTTGTTCAACAGGATTCGGCTGCTCGACAAACCGTTCTTACCAAGATTCCTGAAAATATTAATAATATTAGATAAGTGTTATTTATGCAGAATACAACAAATCAAAAATAATCATAACTTAAAGTTTGGTCAAACTCGACACCCTCAGAATCTCACTGTGGTCAGAATTAAAATGCGGTGGCAAATTTTGTGCAAGCCCATATGTGACATTCAAGCGCTTCAAAATATAGTGCATATTTCTGTCTGTGCATACAACAATCTCAAAGTCTGATCCGCTTTCCCGTTACGCAGGTGTAATTGAGTTTTGCAAATACTTAGTGCTGCAGATGTGCTTGTTTGAGACTTTTATGATGGATAGATGCACTTTTATGATGGATAGATGCACTTTTATGATGGACAGATGCACTTTTATGGACTTCAGAACAGAAACAGCCATTCACTGCCATTATAAAGCTTGGAATAGCCAGGTCATTTTTTAATATACCTTCGATTGTATTCGTCTGAAAGAAGAATGTCATAAACACCTAAGATGACTTGAGGGTGAGTAAATGATGGGGTAATTTTCATTTTTGGGTAAACTATCCTTTTAGAATTAATTTGACCAACGAGCAGTTAGTCAAGGGGTAATCAGATATACTTTTTGGATTCATATTAGACAAGTCTGCCTGATTTAGTTATGATCAGTTTAAAGATAAAAACGGATGTACCTGCAGGCCTTGAGGACGTCAGGGGATGTGGGGTAAATGGAGACGGTGGAGGACGAGAGCGTGGGTCTGTGAGGTGCTTTAGCACACAGCTCCGGTGGCTCTAGCTTTAGCGGCTCCAGCTTCACCGGGCTTCGAGAGTCTTCCGAACACGCTCCTCCTCCACTCCCGTTAACGGTGACGGTGGAGCCGGGCTTGTTAAGGCTGGCCGAGGGCTCCACAGGTGACGGTGATGATGCGGACAGGGCGGAGGCGGGCGAGGAGGCGGTGGAGCTGCCCGGAGCCGTTAGCGTGGAGCCGGGGTGAACGTGGTTTAGCCGTGAGTTAGTGGCGGGAATCTCCTTCCCTCCGAGCTGCGGATCATGTGCCGGAGAGCCGGGCCTGGACCTGGAACTGGGACTGTGGTGCTGGGTGGCAGTGGAGCCGTTGCTCTCTTTGGTCGGGCCGGTGCCGTGGCGAACACCTGAGGTAGCCGTTAGCCATGAGGAAGAGGAGGAAGAGGAGGACGACGAGGAGGACTGGTGATTGACAGCCGGCTCTGAGGGAGTCGTAGAGGAATGTCCAACCTGATTGTGAGGGCCACCGTCGGCCGAACCACTGGAAGAGAGAGTCCGGTCTCCATTAGGACCCGCCCAATGCGAACCTGGACCCTTCTGAAGCCCCTAAATCAGGAGGAAAGTCAAAAGAACAAGCATGAACGAGCTGAGAAACTGTATAAATGCTGGTTTCAGTGGGTTTGAGAGTCAGGAAGTGAATGCTCTCGATGAATGAACGCACTCAACACAAAATGTGTAAAAATGAGATGCATATTAAAATGTTTTGCTTATGATCCTCCCATGATGTAGAAAGTTTAGCTGGGTGTCAGAATTCATGTGTCATGATAACTAAACTAAAGTTTTTGATATTAAAAGTTCCCTTTCATAGGTCTCTCAACACTGTGAATATTGCTATGGGAACACCTTTGGTGTGGACGAATGTCTGAAGCCCTGATACCATCACGCCAATTTGATTGACCAATGACGCTTAGCACCAGCCTAAGAATACGTCACGTATACTTCATATTAGTGTGCTGCGCGCTATTTCCTCAGATTTTTATTCCTTCAGGAGGCGGATTTTCTGTTACCCCTAGGAAAGCGTGTTTATCGTGTTCTTTGCTATAATTCAGAGCAGTTTTACCACTCCTCTCAAGCAGACATTATAAGTTTCAAGAAATGCATCAACCACTGTGAGAGGTTCATCGCAAGACGAAACACTCATGACAGGTGCGTGCAGTGTCTGGGTCTTAAACATGCCCAGGTGGCGCTTAACGGCCTATCTGACTGTCGTCACTGGGATAGCCTGCAATTGAAAGCGCACTTCTCTGTCCTATAACGAGCTGTTAAACGTTGTTACTCGTGCTGTAAACAAGCTGGGGCTGGATTGGGACAGCGAGCCTGCTCAAACTCAGTCCCAGTCGAAGCTGAACGATCGCTAGACCCGCCCCAGCCCAGCCCTGTAGGCCTCTCCCATTCTTCCAAGACCTCCACCACAAGGTTTCGAAGTCTTGGAAGAAGCCTTTTTAGGCTCGAATCACGAATCCTGCGGATTTGCCATCATCTCTAAAATAGCGGTTCATGCCTACATGGCAATGCCAATGCCCATTTCACGCCTTCTTCGGCTACGACTTGGAAATGGCGGCCCATGCTGCCATCCAGTGTAGTTAGTTCTGCTTTGGTTGGGAAATCCTACATGGCCGCAGGGCAGGAAGCAGCCTCTCTTCATTCAATGGCTGTACTTCAGGCCTATCAAGCAGAGCTGCTTAAAGAGTTGGATGAAGGAGAAGGTCTGACTCCAAAGGCTGTTAAAGAGCTCAGGCGGGCCACTGACTTGGCGCTTAGAGCTACCAAGCACACTGCCCAGGCAGTAGGCCGGTCCATGGTGGGTATGGTGTCAGTAGGGCGCCACCTTTGGCTCACTCTTACTGACATCAAAGAGAGAGAAAAAACCTTCCTGTTGGATGTCCCCATGTCCAAGGACGGTCTATTTGGCGAGTCTGTGACCGTTGTGGTGGAGAAATTTCGAGCAGCGAAACAAATCCGTTGTTTTCCGCCAGCTTATTCCACGTAGGCCTAGGGAGAGCGAGCGACAACCACCTACAGTCCGTTTGCGCTCGTCTTCCCTGCAGCACCCCCGTGAGACACAGCGAAGTGAACCATCGCCTATGGAGATGCAGAGACTGGGGCCCTAGGACACGTCCACGGTTTTGTTCACTTCATGACGCAGAAGGTTAGACCTCTGGCCCTCCATTGGAGAGTTTGGACGAACCACACAAGCGTATTCGCCTCTCTCATTTTGGCCTCTGTTCCACCGCAAATTGAGCAGCACTCCAGACACTCCACGCATGCCTTCGGAGTTCTGGGAAAGGCCCTAGGGTCACGGGCGTGTGGCCAGTTTAAGATGGGGTTCAAAACCCCCACGTTCTACGTGGTTGGCCAGCCCGATTGGGCGATGAGACAGCTCCCTGTAGTAGAGGTTTCCGCCACTTATGTGCTTCGGAACCCTACCAAGGGAACCAGTCTATGACTACCGTAATCACTCCACTCGTACTTCCTGTTTCAGCAGATGCCATGGGCTCTCTGTAATCAACAATTGTACTGACACCTGCAGTTCGGCAGGTTCCAGAGGAAGAACGGCTAACACCCCTAGCAGAGTACTGGGCCGCGTGGTAGCGCCTGCCCGAAGTCTCGCAGTGGGTGTTACGTACCATTCGACACGGTTACACAATTCAATTCAGGAAAGGCCCACCTCCTTTCGGCCTTCTCACAACGGTGCGTCCTGGGGAAATTTCTACTCTGAATCAGGAGATTGTGTCAATCCTAGAGAAAGGGGCTTTAGAAGAAATACCCCCCACTCAGATGGAGTCAGGCCTCTACAGCCGCTATTTTGTTGTGCCCAAAAAGGATGATGGCTTGTGTCCAATACTGGACTTGCGTTGCCTAAACCTTGTGCTCAGAGTGAGCAGATTCAAACTGCTGACATTGAAGTCCATTGAAGTCCGGAGATTGGTTTGTGACTATCGATCTGAAGGAAGCGTACTTCCACATTCAGGTCGTCAAGAGGCCATGGAAGTTCCTCAGGTTTGCTTTCGAGGCCAAAGCGTATCAATACAGTGTTCTGCCGTTCGGACTGGCTCTGGCTCCTCGAACGTTCACAAAGTGTATGGACGCAGCTCTGGCCCCGCTGCGGCTCCAGGGCGTCCGAAACTACCTGGACGATTGGCTGATATTAGCTCAATCTCAGGACTTGTCAATTGTACATCGAAACTTGATACTCAGCCATTTGAGGAGCTTGGGTTTATGCATAAACCTTCAGAAGAGTGTGTTGCTGCCACGTCAACACACGACTTTTCTGGGCATAGAACTAGACTCTCACATGATGCGGGCACGGCTGTCTCCCGCACGTGTTCAGTGTTTCTGGCACTCAAACGGTTCTCCCCTTGAGGGGTCTTAAGGGGTGTCACATATTGGTCAGGACAGACAACATGACTGTAGTTTCGTACCTGAATCGCCAAGGAGGTCTACACTCTCGTCTCCTGTACAGGTTGGCAAAGCGTGTCCTCCTTTGGGCACGGACCAGGTTTCTGTCGGTCAGGGCGGTTCACATTCCAGGCCATCTGAACCTGGGAGCAGACCTGCTTTCAAGGCAGTGCTTGGAACCAGGGGAATGGAGGTTGCACCCTCAAGTGGTGAGCCTCATATGGCAGCTGTTTGGCCGAGCAGAGGTAGATTTGTTTGCATCGAACATGACTACGCACTGTCCGCTCTGGTTCTCCCTGTCTCCTCCGTCGCCTCTGGGACTGGATGCTCTGGCTCAGGAGTGGTCCAGGGCCAGGCTTTATGCCTTTCCACCGATTTGATTACTCTCATTGGTCCTCCTCAGATTAAGAGAAGTCAAAATGAGACATCTGTTGCTGGTGGCCCCGTTTTGGCCCACTCAGATATGGTTTTCAGACCTAGTCAGTCTGTTAGTCGGCCTTCCGTGGGAGGTTCCCCTCAGATCAGACCTGTTGACTCAGGCCCAGGGTACGATTTGACATCCCCGTCTGGGATCCATGGAAGCTGTGGGTTTGGCCCCAGAGCAGGGCACGCTAATGTATTCTGGACTCTCGGCTGAGATCTAGGGCCCCCTCTACGAGGCGTCTGTATGCTTATAAATGGAGGTTGTTCGCCTCTTGGTGCAGCCAGCCCGACCTGGACCCAGTTCATTGCCCTGTGAGTTCAATACTGGAGTTCCTGCAAAGTCGTTCAGAGGGTGCGGCCACGGCCACTCAAAGTGTACGTGACGGCTATTTCGGCAGAGCACGTACCAATAGGAGGTGTTTCCGTTGGACGTCACCTCCTGGTTTCTCATTTTCTATAAGGGACGAGACGGCTTAGGCCTTTCCGCCCTGTAGGAATTCCTTCTTGGGATTTAGCCATTGTTATCGAAGTTCTGGCAGGTCAGCCGTTCGAACCATAAGAATCTGTGTCAGAGAAGTTTCTGACTCTTAAGCCAGTTCTTTTGCAATAGAATAGGGGACCTGCAGGCTTGTATGGACTTTGCCCCGGGGCAGGTTAAAGTCTTGATGCGTTCCAGGCCAGGATACGTTCCCAAGGTCGTGTCAACCCCTTTTTTGTTCCCAGCAGGTGGTTTTGGAGGCTTTTTCCTCTCCTAATTCTGAGACTGGGAGTGACGCACGGCCTCTCTGCCTCTGCCCAGTCAGGGCACTGAAGGTCTATGTCGACCGATCAGCCCAGTGGCGTAAATCGGAGCAATTGTTTGTGTGATTTGGTGGTAAAAACAAAGGGGCTGCTGTCACCAAATAGAGAATGCCTCATTGGGTGATTGAGGC
The DNA here is from genome assembly GCA_021464565.1 of Rutilus rutilus. Classification (NCBI taxonomy): domain Eukaryota; kingdom Metazoa; phylum Chordata; class Actinopteri; order Cypriniformes; family Leuciscidae; genus Rutilus; species Rutilus rutilus. Next base: position 40,037,925 of record JAJAQA010000012.1, on the reverse strand, counting down.
CATATCAGCGGCTTATGAGGTGTGTGGTTTGGCTTCACCTCTAGGTGTGCGTGCACATTCCACTAGAGGAATGGCTTCTTCTCAAGCTCTTTTTAGGAGCTCTTCTGATATTTGTGTTGCGGCAGGATGGTCCTCTCCAAACACTTTTATCAAGTTCTACGATCTGGATGTGAGGATGACTCCTGGCTCCCAGGTCTTATCAGCTTGAGCGGACACTTTCCACTGTCTTCCAGCTATTCTCAGGTATGTGAAGGCGTTATGGTATAAATCGTTCCCATAGCGTTATTTGCAGTGTTGAGAGACCTATGAAAGGGAAAGTCTCGGTTACGTATGTAACCTTTGTTCCCTGAGTAGGGAACGAGACACTGCGATGCTGGCCTACCCATTCTTGAATAGTGCTTCCTTTGTCATGGAATCTGAAGAAATAGCGTGCAGCACACTAATACGAAGCATACGTAACGCATTCTTAGGGTGGTGCTAAGCGCTATTGGCCAATCAAATTGGTGTGATGGTATAAGGGCTTCAGACATTCGTCCACACCAAAGGTGCTCCCATAGTGGTATTCTCAGTGTTTGGAGTACATACGTAACAAAGACGTTCTTTTGATGTTGCACATTGAGGAAAACAGTATCACAGATATCACGATAAGAGCTGGCATGATTAAACTGCTTCTGCATATAAGAAAATGAGTGCAAAAAAGTGCTGCACGGGGTGTAAAAATCCGCATCCCTGTGCTTTTTGGATGTAGGGAAAATGCGACTCATAAAAATGTATCAGTCCAAGGCACTCGAGAGTTTATTTCATTATGGCTTTAGGCAATTAAAACACAGTTTTCAAACACATAGTTCAGATAATCTAGTGAGTTTGTCATATCGTTTTTTTAAAGCTAAAATATTTTTGGATAAATGTATAAATGGGGAGGATCATGACCACGTGTTTTATCTGTAATGCTACAGAAGCGGTTTGGCTTCAGGTTAGAGTAAGAAGCGCAGTGCTCAGACCTGAGTGGCGTTGAGGTTCTGGCTCCTCCACGGGTCTCCTGGGCTCCTGCAGTGGTGAGGTAGTGCGTTGGGGTGCAGGTAAGGCACGTCTCCGTTCGCTCTGCTCCCCGGCGTGTGATTATTGCCGACTGCAGGGGGTTGTGGGCCGGAGCGGGAGCCGGGACTGGGAGGCAGCGGCCCGTTGGCCAGCGGATGAGCAATGCAGGGCGGGCGGGGAACCGGGCCTCGGGGAACAGGGTGAGCAGGCAGTGAGGAGACGCCCGAGGGCCCGTTGGGGAGAGAGGGTCGGATCGGGCCCGAGGAGTTCTGCCTCATCTGTAGGGAAAGGGCACAATCAACCCCAAATATTAAGCAAGTCAAACAAACACCTATTACAGTTTATAGGCCGTGCACACTGGGACGATTATCGTGTGCTCTTGTGACTAAACAAAGGGCGCCAATGTGAGTATGCACACCAATGCGCAGAACTGCAGACGTAAAGGCGTTGTTTTTTGGTTTGACGCACTGCCTTAAAAACTGGCAAACCAATGAGATTGCCGCTTTTATTCATGTGCCTGGAGCTGCTGAAGTTACAGTAGCATAGACATAGTAAATATTAAAGCACAAAAGTATTAAAGCGCTCAAGCACAAAGCGGTCTTGCTGAGCACACATTGATAGAAGACGACGACGAAGAGGAAGTAAGTAGACGAAGAAGATGCAACGAGGCAAGATGAATGTAGAGCTGCTGGTCTCTTTGGTGTCTGAACACAAAGAACTTTATGACAAACGCCACAGCAATTACAAAAACCTCGATAAGAGGGAGTTGTTGTGGAGAGGAATTCCAAATCAAATAGGATTCAGGGAGTGAATTTGCAAGTTCACTCGGTGCATCGCCAGGGGAAATCGCTTGGGTATGAACACAAAGACGCACCAAAAACGTCTCGAAAAACGCTGGCAATAAGCGTGTGCGATAATCATCCGGTGTCCACAAGGCTTAAAGCTGCTTTTCCACCGTCGGGCCAAACTGGTCCATTCCGTGCCGAACCGGCCCAGCCGTTACGGATATGGTTTCATTTTCACTGTGGTTTGATAATGGAGCTCTATGGAATGTAATACAGTCATCAACATTTGAAGTGGATCAAAACCTTTCATCAAAGTTATACATGAATTTTTAACAATCCCCGTTCTTATCTTAGGACAACTTTGATTAACTTCTTTCAAATGTTGACTACTGTACAAATGCATCATGAAAGAGTTTACAGACGATATGAGATGTAAATAGTAACCGTTATGGAGGATGATCAAATATTTCTTTTCATTTTATTAACTTTGTTACATCACTCCGCTACAGAGAAACATGTCTCCACACACACTCCACCGGGTTCAGAACGGTGTGTAACCGAGTAACCAAACTCAAGTGGAAATTTACTGGAACCGTTCCGTGCCGTTCTTAGAAGAGTTCGACCCGACGGTGGAAGAGCAGCTAAAGTGTCACAATAGTATTAAAGTCCCCCTGTAGTCAATAATTGTATCCCTTAAAACTCATCTTTGATCACCAAAATTACATATTTAAGCACTTTTTCCCAAAAAAGTTTTCATGCCTTAAAATATCTTGAATGTAACTCGACACTCTTGCCTCATTTAGTATGCGCGGTGCTATGAATATGCAAATGAGCCCCGCCTCCACTCACTCACTCAGCTCAGAGATCCACTGGTTGACGATCACACGTTGATCTGATTGGTTACAAGGTAGTTTGTGACGTCAGAAACACCAGCGATTTCAAAGCGTGTTTTTGAGACTGTCTTTGGTTCACTGCAGTTTTAAGGAGGAAATACTCAGCAATGGTGTCGACTTATGAATTTACACATGGTTTGTCTTAAAGCAGATTAAAAACACCACATAGACACATAAACAACATTGGATTTTCACCACAGGGGGACTTTAAGAGGAAAACATCTCAGCCACAGAAAACAATGAGCTGGAAGATTTCAGGGCCAGATTCCTCCGAAGGTTTTCCTGAACGCTGTTGTGGCGCACCTGTTGCTGGTGCATGGCTGACAGCTGAGCCTCCAACTGATCCAACATCTGCATCTGAACAGGCTTCAGACTCGCACGGTTGGCTCGCAACTGTTCCAGCATCTGAGAGGAAGAGACATTCAGTGAACGGCTGAGCAAAAGAAGCACAGACATTCATCAGTGTTCATCTCGAAACGGATCAATGATAGTCAGGGACGTCACATCTGAAATCAACAGCATGGAAGTTCTTCAGTGAGAAGCAGCTCACAGGCCAACAAACCACCGTCTAAACCAGTGGAGCCCAATCCTGTTCCCAGTCCAGATCTAATCACACACCTGAACCAGCCATTCCAGGCCTCAGGATCACTGGAAGCCTCCAGGCCGGAGCAGGATTGGACACGCCTGGTCTAAACCAACATCACGCATGCAAGGGTAAAACTCTTTATGACTTTTGGCTGTTCATTTACACAAAGGCATTTCGGGGCCAGAAAATCCAAACATTTGAAAAGTATTATTATTTTATTTAATTTTTTCTAATGATAGCGTATCGTCTCTGTGTAGACTACAACAACGTGAATTTGTGAAAACAGTGATGTCATGCGCATGCGTATTACACGTTCAGTCTGAAGACGTGTAGTGTTTCTTTACAAAGTGACATCGCCAACTACTGGCCTAGCAGCAGAATACATGAGAACGGGATCGTTTTGACATCGTTGTGGTCTGAACACGAAAAATGGATTTTTAGTATCTTGATGTCGTGTAAACGTGCAAAAGAAAGTAAAAGCTGGTATGAAATGTAAAGGAACCCAATTTATTTTCTACATGCATGTTATGTCATCCACACTTTTCATTTAAAAATTTTTTTTTTGAGCTTTTAATGTTTAATCAGATTGTTGTAACTGGATCTTCCAGTGAAGAGTTAGATATAGTGCAGCTAAACTCCACTCATGCTCATCTGCATACACTTGAGTGCGACGCCCACATCTCAACATCCAATCAACAACCCATGCAAAGAGCCAAGTCCCCCCCTACATTTACTCTTACTTGATGATCGATCACTTGATGATCGTTATAATCGGATGTAGATCACAAAACGGATGCACGATATTTCGGCCACCATATTGGTATCGGCCGATATATTATCATTTTTAATGTTATCGTTATCTGCCCAATAAGAAGATTTGGCCAAAATATAATGTATTACTTCCTTCAGCTGAAACACTAACCCTTTCTAATATAAAGAATTATCGGTATCAGCCAAAATGTTTATATCGGTGCATCCCTACACAAAAGAAAAGATCTGCCGCTACTCCTGTTCCATCACCCCGGGTCATCAGCACTCGACCGCAGGCAAGCTCAGCTGTGAGGACTGGCACACAGTGTTCATCACACACTCACCTGCAGCTTCTGAGGAGACGGGTACCAGCTCGGAGTCGCTGGCGGTGCTGAACTGTTGGTCCAAGACTCTGAGGAGCTCTGAGGAGGAACACAGGAGACACCATTACAGGCCTCATACAGACACGGTCAAATTCCAGGACTTTCAAGGACTTTAAGCACTACTTTTTTCTTTTTTTTTCAAGGACTACAATCAGAGATCTCACTTATCAAACAATATCTTTCTTTATCATCTTTTAAATTCTAAAAAGAATGTAAAAACACTTGGATATTTATAAGAGCAATATCAAGCTCAGCCATATAGAGGAACATGACTCTATATCTACATCAAATGGACATGACATTCTGTGTGAAAAGATTGTTTTATCAATAAAATTTTAAATATATTTCCTTTATATTGTCTTTCAATAATTCAAGCACTTCTAAAGTACTTCTTCATAAAAATGGCTGTTTTTAAGGGTTTTCCAGGACTTAAATTTCAAAAAGTCAAATTCTAGTACTTTAAGCACCTAATTACCGCTGCCATTATCTCAGAGTCACATGACCGGAAGAACCGAGCACAAACCTTGGCAGGGCTGGTGGTTCTCTTCCTCTTGGCTGGACTGGACTGATCGTCGGCCTGATCCAGTGGACTCACGTGGGCTGGCAGAGACTGACCCGAGCCCTGAGCCGAACCCGACGCCCCGGGTTTACACGCCTGAGGGACACCACACACACGTCAGGAGACACAGAGACTCAACACATCTGAGAGTCTGAAACGCTCACAGTCAGCACATGTAAAAGTCGTCGATCAATATTCCTCCACAATAGGCAGAAATCGTGAGATGAATAGAGAGGAAGAGAGCTGCGAGTGGGCCGACTGACAGCAGAGAGAAGCATCTCAGAGGGAACGAGTAAATCATGATTACAGCTCGAGATTGAGCCTCGCATACTGTCCTCTTGACCAGCAGCATTGTTGAAGAGTTAGTTCACCCAAAGATAAAAATTAGCCCATGATTTACTCTCCCTCAAGTCATGCTAGGTGTTTATGACATTCTTTTTTCAGACGAATACAATCAGAGTTATATTAAAAAATGTCTTGGCTCTTCCAAGCTTTATAATGGCAGTGAATGGCCGTTAGTGTTTCGAAGTCCATAAAAGTGCATCTATCCATCATAAAAGTGCGTCTATCCATCATAAAAGTGCATCTATCCATCATAAAAGTGCATCTATCCATCATAAAAGTGCATCTGTCCATCATAAAAGTGCATCTATCCATCATAAAGGTGCATTTATCCATCATAAAAGTGCATCTATCCATCATAAAAGTGCGTCTATCCATCATAAAAGTGCATCTATCCATCATAAAAGTGCATCTGTCCATCATAAAAGTGCATCTATCCATCATAAAAGTGCGTCTATCCATCATAAAAGTGCATCTGTCCATCATAAAAGTGCATCTATCCATCATAAAAGTGCATCTGTCCATCATAAAAGTGCATCTATCCATCATAAAAGTGCATCTATCCATCATAAAAGTGCGTCTATCCATCATAAAAGTGCGTCTATCCATCATAAAAGTCCATCTATCCATCATAAAAGTGCATCTCCTAGATGATGGAGAGATGCACTTTTATCATGAATGGATGCTTTTTTTATGGACTTTCGCTGCCATTATAAAGCTTGGAAGAGCCAGGACATTTTTTAATATAACTCTGTGTTCATCTGAAAGAAGAAAGTCATAAACACCTAGGATGACTTGAGGGCGAGTAAATCATGGCTAATTTTCATCTTTGGGTGAACTAACTCTTTAAGGTCTTTCTGGAGCTTTATCTTGTCAGAATTGGATCAGATATAGATTCAGTCGCCACAAAGATAAAACGGTAAACAAATCCTTTCAAACCCTGTTTAATGAACCATATTGTTGTTGTTCTACAGTATCAGAAACACTTAGGAGTGATTTTGACCAGAAACAGTGTGGAATAACTGGACTGAAACTGCACTTGCTTCAATTACAGGCATCAGCTCAACACACCCGAGCGCTGCACATACGGCCTCGCTTCACGCGTGTCGACTCTAATTCTGTAATTAAATTCCTTTAAATATTAAAAAGCTTTTAAACAAATTTTATAGCCATGACAGATTATATGGCAACATTTTGAAGATCTTCTGTTCCTCAGCGAGGGCCACTTCTCTAAGTCACATTCTTGTATATGTTTTGGGAAATAACTCAAGCCACATCTTTGAACCAGTGGTCTAGGAGTGGCCATATCGACTCCAGTGTAAAAACAAAAACAGAATTAATAAAACAAACAGGTGCTGAAGGTCCTGATATCTAACTGTAACTGTAAGCACATTTACAGACGTCTGATTGTACCCCCCCCACCCAAAACAACAACAGAGAAAAGATGCAAAAAACAAATAATATAAAACACTTATTATGAGCGAGTGCATCAGTATCAATGAGAGAGAAAAACACGTCTCATTGTACTGTGTCATGAACACACACACACACACACGCACGCACACACACACACACACACTCGACTATGAACTACTCCAGCCGGACTGCGTCAGTGTTTGTTGTGGAACTGCAACACTAGAGAAACAACGACTGCAGAACTAATGACTACATCACAAACACAACTCTGGGTGAGAAACGGCACAACAGGGGCTTTCGCACCGGATGGTTCTAATCACCAGTGTGGTTCCCCGAGAGCTAATGGTTCTCTTAGGAAACGAGTCACCAGTGTGGTTCCCCGAGAGCTAATGGTTCTCTCAGGAACGAGTCACCAGTGTGGTTCCCCGAGCTAATGGTTCTCTTAGGAAACGAGTCACCAGTGTGGCTCCCCGAGAGCTAATGGTTCTCTCAGGAACGAGTCACCAGTGTGGTTCCCCGAGCTAATGGTTCTCTTAGGAACGAGTCACCAGTGTGGTTCCCCGAGCTAATGGTTCTCTTAGGAACGAGACACCAGTGTGGTTCTCCGAGAGCTAATGGTTCTCTTAGGAACGAGTCACCAGTGTGGTTCCCCGAGCTAATGGTTCTCTTAGGAACGAGACACCAGTGTGGTTCTCCGAGAGCTAATGGTTCTCCTAAGAACGAGTCACCAGTGTGGTTCCCCGAGAGCTAATGGTTCTCTTAGGAACGAGTCACCAGTGTGGTTCCCCGAGCTAATGGTTCTCTTAGGTACGAGTCACCAGTGTGGTTCCCCGAGCTAATGGTTCTCTTAGGAACGAGTCACCAGTGTGGCTCCCCGAGAGCTAATGGTTCTCTCAGGAACGAGTCACCAGTGTGGTTCCCCGAGCTAATGGTTCTCTTAGGAAACGAGTCACCAGTGTGGTTCTCCGAGAGCTAATGGTTCTCTCAGGAACGAGTCACCAGTGTGGTTCCCCGAGCTAATGGTTCTCTTAGGAACGAGACACCAGTGTGGTTCTCCGAGAGCTAATGGTTCTCCTAGGAACGAGTCACCAGTGTGGTTCCCCGAGAGCTAATGGTTCTCTTAGGAACGAGTCACCAGTGTGGTTCCCCGAGCTAATGGTTCTCTTAGGAACGAGTCACCAGTGTGGTTCCCCGAGCTAATGGTTCTCTTAGGAACGAGTCACCAGTGTGGCTCCCCGAGAGCTAATGGTTCTCTCAGGAACGAGTCACCAGTGTGGTTCCCCGAGCTAATGGTTCTCTTAGGAACGAGACACCAGTGTGGTTCTCCGAGAGCTAATGGTTCTCCTAAGAACGAGTCACCAGTGTGGTTCCCCGAGAGCTAATGGTTCTCTTAGGAACGAGTCACCAGTGTGGTTCTCCGAGAGCTAATGGTTCTCCTAGGAACGAGTCACCAGTGTGGTTCCCCGAGAGCTAATGGTTCTCTTAGGAACGAGTCACCAGTGTGGTTCTCCGAGAGCTAATGGTTCTCCTAGGAACGAGTCACCAGTGTGGTTCCCCGAGCTAATGGTTCTCTTAGGAACGAGTCACCAGTGTGGTTCTCCGAGAGCTAATGGTTCTCCTAGGAACGAGTCACCAGTGTGGTTCCCCGAGAGCTAATGGTTCTCTTAGTAACGAGTCACCAGTGTGGTTCTCCGAGAGCTAATGGTTCTCCTAGGAACGAGTCACCAGTGTGGTTCCCCGAGCTAATGGTTCTCCTAGGAACGAGTCACCAGTGTGGTTCCCCGAGAGCTAATGGTTCTCTTAGGAACGAGTCACCAGTGTGGTTCTCCGAGAGCTAATGGTTCTCCTAGGAACGAGTCACCAGTGTGGTTCCCTGAGCTAATGGTTCTCCTAGGAACGAGTCACCAGTGTGGTTCTCCGAGAGCTAATGGTTCTCCTAGGAACGAGTCACCAGTGTGGTTCTCCGAGAGCTAATGGTTCTCCTAGGAACGAGTCACCAGTGTGGTTCCCCGAGCTAATGGTTCTCTTAGGAACGAGTCACCAGTGTGGTTCTCCGAGAGCTAATGGTTCTCCTAGGAACGAGTCACCAGTGTGGTTCCCCCGAGAGCTAATGGTTCTCTTAGGAACGAGTCACCAGTGTGGTTCCCCGAGCTAATGGTTCTCTTAGGAACGAGTCACCAGTGTGGTTCTCCGAGAGCTAATGGTTCTCCTAGGAAGGAGTCACCAGTGTGGTTCCCCCGAGAGCTAATGGTTCTCCTAGGAAGGAGTCACCAGTGTGGTTCCCCGAGAGCTAATGGTTCTCCTAGGAACGAGTCACCAGTGTGGTTCCCCGAGAGCTAATGGTTCTCTTAGGAAACGAGTCACCAGTGTGGTTCCCCGAGAGCTAATGGTTCTCTCAGGAACGAGTCACCAGTGTGGTTCCCCGAGCTAATGGTTCTCTTAGGAACGAGTCACCAGTGTGGTTCTCCGAGAGCTAATGGTTCTCCTAGGAACGAGTCACCAGTGTGGTTCCCCGAGCTAATGGTTCTCTTAGGAACGAGTCACCAGTGTGGTTCTCCGAGAGCTAATGGTTCTCCTAGGAACGAGTCACCAGTGTGGTTCCCCGAGAGCTAATGGTTCTCTCAGGAACGAGTCACCAGTGTGGTTCCCCGAGAGCTAATGGTTCTCCTAGGAACGAGTCACCAGTGTGGTTCCCCCGAGAGCTAATGGTTCTCTTAGGAACGAGTCACCAGTGTGGTTCTCCGAGAGCTAATGGTTCTCCTAGGAACGAGTCACCAGTGTGGTTCCCCCGAGAGCTAATGGTTCTCTTAGGAACGAGTCACCAGTGTGGTTCTCCGAGAGCTAAGGGTTCTCTTAGGAACGTTATCTGGTTGTGTTCGCACCGCCAGTAGGAACTCTGTAAAGGTTTAGAGGCTCATCGGTCACTGTTTCCCATGTTCGTAAAGTTAGTTTCTGGAGTAAATATATAGGCTATAATCTGTGTGCGGTTTAATAATGGCGGGTGCTGGTGTTTCGCGTGCGTTCGGCCAATCAGCGAACACTACCGTCCCAGAGAGTTCCTCTAGCGCTGGGTTAGAGCGACTCTGAAGGAGGAGTAAAGTAGTTCCTCCAAAAGAGTTTCTAGAACTAAAATTGCTCCTAGTTCCTGCGGTGCGAACACGCCGACATCCGGGAACGTCCGCCAATAGCTCTAGGAACGATGAAGAGGTTCCTCCGCTGCGAAAGCCCCTGATTACACACTTGTAGCATAAAACTCATTTCTGACCCAGATGTGTGTGTAGAGCTGCACTACTGGAGCTCACGTACTGAAACCACGCTACCGATCGACTCGCTGTTAAACTTTCTGGAAATGTAGGAATTAACCGAAGGATTCCCCTAATACTAACAATATGGACATATAATTTGTGCAATTCCAATGGTTACTGTGAACATGATGCGGCGAGCAGGAGCGTGGTTCCACTGGATGAGCCGTGTGTGTGTGTGTGTGTGTGTGTGTGTGTGTGTGTGAGGGGCGGTTCTCGGGGTGTGTGTCTATCTGGTCTCACCTGCTGGCCTGTGCTCTGGACACCCTGTCGGGACGTTAGCTCTGCTGGGATTGGGAGGCTCCAGGCTTCCTCAATACTAGGAAGCATTTTACTTTTACTCTGTAGACTATTGTGTTGGAGGTTACAGAACTGAGCCTAGGACGAAAACGCGTGAAAAAGACATGTAAAAAGCCATCTGAGGACGAGCGGCGGAACAGTTCAAGCAGAGAGAGGCTAGTTCAGGCTAATTCAGGCTAGTTCACGCTAGTTCAGGCTAGTTCGAGAGGGCCTCAGCTGAATCAGTCAAAGTATCTCTAGCTCCAATGATCACTGGACTCACGCATACAAACGAAGAATGAAGGTGAAGAAATCTGACACAAATTAACTGAACATATTCACAACAAATGCAACATGTACTGATCCCCACACAGACAGACTCGCTCTGATTGGCTCTCACCTGCAGGTACTTGATGCGCGCCGCTAGCGCCGCGGTGTTGCTGCAGGCTTTGCTGCGCGTGGCGTTGACGTAGCACTTGATGGCGTCCTGCGGCTGGTTGCAGGACTCGTAGAGCGTGCCCAGATCCATCCAGGCCGCGGCGTGACTGTGGTCCAGCTGAACCGCGCAGATATACGCCTGCAGCGCGTCCATGGGCTGATTCTGCTGCTGATACAGCACGCTACGAGCACACGCTAGCAGGTTAATTACCTCAAACACATCCTTACACCTTATTCCTGACCTGAGGTTTGAATTATGGGTGGCACCTCCGGTTTGGGGAACTTCCATTCAAAAAGACTAAAATGAGTCATTTCGAATCATGTGACCCCGGACCACAAACCCAGTCGAGTCGCACGGGTTTATCTGTGGCAATAGCCAACAATACACTGTATGGGTCAAAATTATCGCTTTTTCTTTTCTGCCAAAAATCATTAGGATATTAAGATCATGTTCCATGAAGATATTTAGTAAATTTCCAACCGTAAATATATAAAACATTTATATTTGTGAGTGAATGCAGCAAAATCACGGACATAAATGGAGAACTTTAAAGGCCATTTTCTCAGTGTTTAGATTTTTTTGCACCCTCAGATTCCAGATCTTCTAATAGTTGTATCTCGGCCAAATATTGTCCTAAATCTCAATTTCAAAAATGTAACCATGTGACTGGTTTTGTGGTCCAGGGTCACATAAGGTTACCCTACAAATAAAGCTGATCCGTCAGTTTTCCTTCATGTTTTGTTTTCAGACATCATGAGCGTAACGTTGCACTTGGTAAGTATACCTACGGCAAGAGCTCTTTTCCTCCTGATTCTTTTCCTCCTGATTCTTTTCTTTTTTCCCTTTGCATTCCGCTGTAAAAGTATGGAAAATGACAACATATACTGCACATGTGTGGTCTGTTCTCCAGATTTAATTTAGGATATATCTCATTAATAATTCACTGGAATGCTCGAAGAATCTCTCGTTTTTCTCCTCAAATCCTCACGTCTCTTTCCAGGTTTGTTTTCACGTGTCAATACAATTTATTATCTGTCAAAATGACGGATATCACTTTGAAATAGTATTACGCAATGCTGAAGTTAATGAACACTTTTGATTAAGGCAACGTACATCACATAATACAGATATACATTATTGCTGTGGAAAGAATCAAGCTTTTGGGATCATTCATGGTTTGTTGAAAGTATCTTGTTGATGCTTTTACACTTACATTTCCATTTAACGTTCGATGGTTGAAAGGTTTTGTACCCAGTAAAAAAAAACAAAAAACAAAACGATTATTGCGTTCATAGAGCGAGTCTTTCACTGATTGTTTACAGCTTAACGGAAGTTACACCCATAATTCAGGCAAAGCATCATGGGAGCAGGAATAAGATGGATACACATACAAGAATATTCATATATATATACACAACAAAGTAGTGTTGTCACGATACCAAAATTATTGTTTCGATACCGATACCAAGTCAAGAATTGCGATCGATACTTTTTCTGAAAAGGGAGAAACACTCTCAAATATCATTGCTGTGCTTTATTTTAAAACCGGGACAACATTCTAACATTTGAACAAAATATGAAATATAAAAATATAACAAATAAATTAGAGCAATGACATTCAAGGTAAAAAAAAATAAAAAAAATAGCAGCATTATCTCAGTTATCATAAGGAACATAAGAGTTACCGGTAATAACTTTATCTTGATTCTGAACTTTGAATAAAAATATGACCAGCGATTATATTAAACAATGTTTAATATTGGCAACATATAATAAGCCTCATTGGTGATATATTTGACATGTGGGGAGACAGTTGTGGAAGGCCTATACTTCATGTTAAACATAAATATATAGCAGCAAAGACAACGTCGGCAGTTTTGACGGCAAAATAGGCTACAGAATATTTCGTTCTGTATTGACAGGTGCAGTATTTGAAAATCGATAATATTTTTTTAAATTACATTTATATCTGCATTTATGTCAAAACCTAGAGACTTTCAAACATCAAAATGTCATTTATTAATATGTATTCGTGTCAAAATGACATAGAAACATCTTTTCCTATTCTATTTTGCCTGGAAACGCTTCCAACACGCTTGCGTGTCGCGTGAAAAATAGGCGTCGGTTCTATTTCTAGCGTGCGCGCGTGTCACGCAGGCAGTGTGCTAGCTCTAACCTGTTGTTATCATGGGAGCCGAAATAAAAACGGACACGCCACGCAGCTGAGACGCTCACGCCACGCAGCCAGTGTGTCGCCGGCCTTACAAATCTGGAATGCGGTCATTCTTAGAAGTATCGATACTAATACATTTAGGAATCGTGACGTTTTTCATTTCCGAGAATCGCGATACTTTTGAAGTATCGGTGCACCGTGCAACACTACAACAAAGCAGAACAATGTGCAAAGTGAGATTATTACAGCCAGTGAAAACATGTCGTTTATGAGTATTTTCGTTGGACAATGAAAAACGGACTAGGGATGCACCGATACGAACATCTTGGCTGATATCGATAATTCTTTATATTTGAAAGCCGATAACCGATATATTGGCCGATAAATCTAAACCCGAATTTCTATGCCATTTTTGAGAGCCTGATTACAAAACAAAAAAGCCACGTCCCAAACACACAATTATGAGGCTCTTATTACAATGTTATGTAGCCGATATGACAGACTTGTGTTGCACTTCACTGTATTTTCCTTTGCTGAAGTGATTCTAATCATATTTCAAGCTATTTGAAACCATCACGATGAACAGTGTGCATCTGAAGTGTCTCAGCTGGAGGAAATAATCCATTATTTATCGGCTTTAATATATCGGACAAATTTTCTCATCGTGAATCGGCCGATACCGATACATCGTGCATGCCTAATAAATTCACAACAACGTAATTCAACAGCAGTCTTTATAATCCAACCAGACGCGCCAAAGCTACAGCTGAACATTTCAGGTCAGATGCAAGAACGCTCACGGATCATATGATCTTCCGACTACAAACTGTTATTGTGCAGAAAAGAGCAGAAGATTCAATTTGGCCTTTAAAAAGTGACATGAGAAACGAGGAGTGAGGAGTCATTTGTACACCGTCTCCTGATGTAAACGTGCGTGGCTGAAGCGGTTCTGGCGGATACGTACCCGATCGAGCACCACGTGTCGGCGCTGGCCTCAGATTTATCAATGGACTGTCTGTATGAGATGAAAGCGTCCTGGACCTTCCCAATACTGGAGTAGCACCTGCAGAGAGCAAACACACACGCCTGCTAAACCCCCGCAGATCAGCAAACGCTCGCTTCACGTGTGTGTTCACGTCATGTGACTGACCTGCCGAGGAAATACCAGGACTGGCCAGAGTTCGGATCGGCTTCCAGGGATTTCTGGAGACACTGGATAGCGTAGCTGTCCTTATTAGCTTTATCTCCCAGCTGCTCGACTGTATGATGCATCCAGCCTGTGTGTGTGTGTGTGTGTGTGTGTGTGTGTGTGAGAGAGAGAGAGTGAGAGAAAAAAGCTTTAGAATAAAATTGCACACAGATGCAGAGACCCTGGTGAAACACACCATCAGTAATCTGTGTTCTGCCGTCTCTGGCCCAGTTCACAGCTGATGTTCAGGTGTGGTGTAGTCGATCGGGTCACGAGTGGACGACACCAAACACAGGTGTAAACGCCTCTAAAGCGTTAGAGCTCGTCCAGAGGGAGTCGAAAACACAGACGCCCGGACTGATGTTGTAGTCAAAATGGCTCAAAAGCTAAATTCGAATATCTTTCTTAAATATTGGCAAAATTCTAATTACACTGAACAAAATTATAAACGCAGCACTTTTGTTTTTGCCCCCATTTTTCATGAGCTGAACTGAAATCTGTATTAGTGAGCACTTCTCCTTTGCCCAGATATCCATCCACCTCACAGGTGTGCCTTAGGCTGGCCAGAATAAAAGGCCACTCTAAAATGTGCAGTTGTACTGTATTGGGGGGTCCGGGGGTCTGATACGCCACACCTGTGAGGAATAAATAAGCTGAGTGGCAGACGCGAGTGAGACTGCAGGTGTTCTTACCCAGCTGCTGTAAGGTGGCGGCCTTCACCTGCACAGGTAACGCCTCGGTCAGCAGGAGACTCTCGTACGCCTCTTTAGCTGTGCGATATCTCTTCTGTCACACAAGCAGAGAGTCACAGATCACATGTGTTCTGAGCGCTACAACACCAATCTCTACTGTCATGTGATCCTGTAGTGAACGCTCAGGGCTTGAGGAAAGTGCCTTAGCAACACCCCGGCAACCCCTCTCTGCTGTTGCTATAGCAACACCAGCCGAATGTTCAGCTCAGAAAGTGCAAACATGATCTCATGCATTACCATCCATTATAAGGCAGAGTTAGTTTGTGTGCGGTTAGTCAAAGCTGGAGGTGTAAGTGAGGGACTCACCTGAATCTCGTACAGGTGCGCGATGTGGAACTGAACTACAAACACAAAGACAAGAATTAGCAGCAAATTCAGAACAGCAGCTTTTCTGTGTGAGAAGATCCTGCAGAAACGGCTTCCTTGGTACAGTTAATCTGTGTGTGTGTGTGTGTGTGTGTGTGTGTGTGTGTGTGTGTGTGTGTGTGTGTGTGTGTGTGAGTGAGTGAGTGCGCGTGAGAGAGAGGGGAGAGAGCGCACGAGTGTATGTGCGCGCATGTGTATGAGAGAGAGCTTATAAGAGTGTGTGTGAGTGTGTGCGTGTGAGCGAGAGAGAGTGTGTGTGTGTGTGCGAGAGTGAGAGTGTGTGCATGTGTGTGCGTGTGAGAGCGAGAGAGAGAGTGTGTGTGTGCGTGAGAGTGAGTGTGCGCGTGTGCGAGAGCGAGAGAGAGAGAGGGGAGAGAGAGAGTGTGTGCATGTGTGTGCGTGAGAGTGAGTGTGCGCGTGTGTGAGAGCGAGAGAGAGGGGAGAGAGAGAGAGTGTGTGCATGTGTGTGCGTGAGAGTGAGTGTGCGCGTGTGTGAGAGCGAGAGAGAGAGAGCGAGAGAGAGTGTGTGTGAGTGTGTGCGAGACAGAGTGTGTGCATGTGTGTGCGTGTGAGAGCGAGAGAGAGAGTGTGTGTGTGAGCGAGAGAGAGTGTGTGCGAGAGAGAGCAAGAGAGAGAGCACGTGAGAGAGAGGGGAGAGAGAGTGTGCATGTGTGTGCGTGAGAGAGAGTGAGGGTGCGCGTGTGTGAGAGAGCGAGAGCGAGAGAGAGAGAGAAAGAGAGCGAGAGAGAGAGAGAGCGAGTGTGTGCGTGAGAGTGAGTGCGCGTGTGCGAGAGAGAGCAAGAGAGAGCGCGTGAGAGAGAGGGGAGAGAGAGTGTGCTTGTGTGTGCGTGAGAGAGAGTGAGTGTGCGCGTGTGTGAGAGAGAGAGAGAGAGAGAGAGAGAGAGAGCGAGAGCGAGAGATGGTAAGGGGTGGGGCCTGGTTGAGTGAGTTAGTAGTGTGTTAAACTGGTGGTTATGGTAAGGGGCGGGACATTTCCCAAACACACTCGAAGCGCTTGACCAATCACAACACACTGCTCCAGCCGACCAATCAGAGCACAGTGTGCTTTTCAGAAGGCGGGGCTTCATAGAGACAGGCATAATAGGTCCTATTAGAGGTTTTATCAATACTGAACCAACAGCACTAATAATAATAATAATAATAATAATAA
>JAJAQA010000012.1:40006502-40016502 GCA_021464565.1 Rutilus rutilus | reverse complement strand
GAGAGAGAGAGTTTATGGATAAGACTTTAATGTGCACGTCTTATACTGTATTTATTCAGCTCTTACGGTGATTTTCTGGAGTAAAACTGACGCTTCATCTTTTGTGTGATGTACAATAAACTTCATTGAGCTCATCAGTATATTGTGGTCATCATTTGGATGGGGTCTGCTCCAGCAGGCTTGTATTAATAGTGGACAAAAGCACTTAAGACAAATAAGTTATAACCATAATTAAACTAAACTATACCTGTTCTATCTCCATACAGCATATATTCTGCGGCTCTGTGGGCATTACTGTGCGACTCCGAGTCGAAATGAACACCACTACTGAGAGTTTCTGTTCTGATATCATCAGATGAGATTGTCCTGGCTCTGAGCGCGAGCTCGTGAGGCTCCGCCCCCTGTGCCGGCAGCAGCAGCTCATTTGCATTTAAAGGGATACACACTAAAACGGCGCGTTTTTCTGAGCCCCCAAAAAATGACAATTTAAACATGCTGTAAAAAATTGAGCTAAAACTTCTCTCACTCACTCACTCACACACTCACACACTCACACACTCACACACTCACACACTCACACACTCACACACTCACACACTCACACACTCACACACTCACACACTCACACACTCACACACTCACACACTCAAACACTCACACACACACTTATTTTACATCTTGTGAAAAGGGCATTATAGGTGCCCTTCAACACACATTACACCTCACCACTACACACACTGAGCAATACATACACAGAATAATTAAAGATTTTTATTTCGAAAAAGAACTTCCAATGAATAAACTTAATACACGTAGTAATAATAATAATAATAATAATAATAATAATAATGGTAAAACTGTGTTACTGGCTGCAGATAAAGCCCTAATTGTTGGTGATTTTAATACACGTAGATAACGAAAGATAATGTATTGAGATTGGCGTTTTTATAGACATTCTTAACTCTATTGGAGTTAGACAACACGTGTCAGGACCGACTCATTCTCATAATCATACTCTACATCTAATATTATCACACGGAATAGATGTTGATGCCGTTGAAATTCTGCGGCAGAGCGATGACATCTCAGATCATTATCTAGTCTCGTGTAAACTTCATTTAGCCAAGGCTGCAAAGCCGACTCCGTGTTACAAATATGTGAGACCTATCACTTCTGCCACTAAAGATTGCTTTATTAATAATCTTCCTAATCAGTTTCATCATCTCAGCATCCCAGATAGCCTAGAACAGGGTTCGTACAGATCCTGTAAATGAAATTCCAGAACTTAAGGACTTTTTCCAAGCAATACTTTTCTGGTTTTCAAGGACTACAATCAGAGATCTCACTTATCAAACAATATTATCTTTCAAATTCTAGAAAAGGTAAACAGATCAATAAAAATATACTAATAAAACAAAATGGTACAAATAAAGTGCAGCAGATGCAAAGAATGACTGTGTAACTTTAACCATTGAAAGGAGACTATGACAAAGATTTCGCTTTCCTTATTCAAACTTTTGAATTTTTTTCATGAATATGATGGACCTGAAGAATGAAAGCTGTATCATATACTTTGATATTTATGAGCAATATCACGCTCAATCATGCAAAATGGCTCTATATCTATATCAGACAGGCTGCAGCATTAATTTTGCATGAAAATATTGTATCATCGAAAAAATTAAATGCTAATTTCACATATATTGTCTTTCAATAATTCAAGCACTTTTCAAGAACCTCTTCAGAAGTACGGCTGTTTCAGGGGTTTCCAAGACTTACATTTCAAAAGGTCAAATTCAAGCACTTTAAGCACTTTGTTCGAACCCTGTTAGAAGAACTCGATGTTGCGACAGAAACTTTTAACTCTCTCTTTTCCAGCACTTTAGACACAGTTGCTCCGTTGCGCTTAAAGAAGATTAAAGGAAATACTCCAACGCCGTGGTACAGCGAGCACACTCGGCCCTTAAAGGACAAGTTCAGTATTTTACACTTAAAGCCCTGTTTACAGATCGTTTCTGATGAAATAGAACGGTTAAGATAAAAATTTGGACACATGCTGCTGTCCCGAGAGTTTTAGGTTTATTTCGCTTTTTATCTTAACCGTTCTATTTCATCAGAAACGATCTGTAAACAGGGCTTTAAGTGTAAAATACTGAACTTGTCCTTTAAGAGAGAACAGAGGAATGGAGCGCAACTGGAAGAAAACAAAACTAGAGGTTTATCGCATTTCATGGAAAGAGAGCATCACTGCATACAGAGAGGTAGCTAAACTAACGAAAAATAAAGCTTCAAGCCCAGAAGTGTCCAAGCAGCACAGCAGTAATGACTTTATGAACTTCTTCACTTATAAGATTGATAATATCAGGGAGAAGATTATAACTATGCGACCGTCTACTACAGTATCGCATCAGGCAGTGTAGTCTCCCTGAGGAAAGATTCCATTCAGTCACTGCTATAGGAGAGGAAGAATTCGTTAAACTCGTTAAATCATCTAAATCGACAACATGTATGTTAGACCCTATACCGACTAAGCTACTGAAAGAGATGTAGGTCATAGATCCTCTTCTTAAAGCGTAACTCTCGCCAAAATTGAACCTAGGCTCTTTTTGTTAATCTACCCGAGTCAAACTTTTGTGTAAAGGCATAATTAGAATGGAATCGCCACTTTTAAGATGCACACACACACACACACACACACACACACACACACACACACACACACACGCACACGCACACGCACACGCACAGAGTTTGAGAAACGCATATAAATGACAGTGCAACTATGAAACAAACTGCGTCCGACTTGCGTTCCCAAACACACCACACACACACACACACACACACACACACACACACACACACACACACACACACACACACACACACACACACACGCGTTCCCGAATGCACGTTACTGGAACCCTGAACACACACCTCATGCAGAGACTGAGTGTGTGAGAGCAGCGCAGAAACGGAGTGTGTGTGAGCAGCGTCACTGTGAACGAGCTGAGACTTTAACATGTGATCTGCACACACGCGAGTAAAGCGTCCTGCTTCTCTGTGGAGAAACACACTAACACAGGATTGATTTATTTCCCAGCAGCCTTCGTGATGTCAGAACAGCTCTACACTATATTATGATTGTAGATGGTTTTAAATAGAGAGCGGTGTAATAATGCGGTTGGTGGATTCTCGTCTGTGGAGCGCTTCCGGTGTTTCGCCGGTTCTCCACCGTTACTCCGTCGCTTTCTCCAGCGGATACTCCGCCCCGCTGCTACTCCGCCCCGCTGCTACTCCGCCCCGCTGCTACTCCGCCCCGCTGCTACTCCGCCCCGCTGCTACTCCGCCCCGCTGCTACTCCGCCCCGCTGCTACTCCGCCCCGCTGCTACTCCGCCCCGCTGCTACTCCGCCCCGCTGCTACTCCGCCCCGCTGCTCCACACGGGTACAGTGCGATCGAGGTTGAGGACTGGACTGGAGGACTCGTGACCTCGACTGACCCTCAGAGGAGATCTGGCCCCTTAAACATGACATCATGAGGGACACAACATGCCAAACACAACAGATGAAACAGCCTTTACCCAGAGACGACACGCTTCAGTCTCCGCGAGGTCAGCGCCGCGGTAAACACACACTCGCGTTCTCAAACCACTTCCTGTGTCACAGCAGCAACGAGAGGAACGGGTGAGCTCACGCAGGCCGTCACCGATCCAACATTACCCACAAGCCCCGGCTGACTGATCCAACATTACCCACAAGCCCCGGCTAACCTCAGGCTGGTTTGCAGGACACTAGCGGCCTATGAGCAGTGGAGCACATGAACTCTGCTGACACACACACACACACACACCTGAAGACACCAGAGCAACACAACACACACACACACACACACACACACACACACACACACACACACACCTGAAGACACACGAGCAACACAACACACACACACACACACACACCCATACATCTGAAGACACCAGAGCAACAGAACACACACATACACACACACACACACACACCTGAAGACACACGAGCAACACACACACACACACACACACCTAAAGACACCAGAGCAACACAACAACACACACACATCTGAAGACACACACAACACACACACACCAGAAGACACCAGAGCAACACCACACACACATCTAAAGACATCAGAGCAACACAACACACACATCTGAAGACACCAGAGCAACACAACACACACACATCTGAAGACACCAGAGCACGAGCAACACACACATCTGAAGACACACACAACACATCTGAAGACACCAGAGCACGAGCAACACACACATCTGAAGACACACACACAACACATCTGAAGACACCAGAGCAACACAACACACACATCTGAAGATACCAGAGAAACACAACACACACACATCTGAAGACACCAGAGCATGAGCAACACACACATCTGAAGACACACACATCTAAAGACACCAGAGCAACACAACACAAAACACATCTGAAGACACACACCACACAGACCAGAAGACACAAGAGCACGAGCAACACACACATCTGAAGACACCAGAGCAACACAACACACACACACATCTGAAGACACCAGAGCAACACAACACACACACATCTGAAGACACCAGAGCAACACAACACACACATCTGAAGACACCAGAGCAACACATCTGAAGACACCAGAGCAACACAACACACACATCTGAAGACACCAGAGCAACACAACACACACATCTGAAGACACCAGAACAACACATCTGAAGACACCAGAGCAACACAACACACACATCTGAAGACACCAGAGCAACACAACACACACATCTGAAGACACCAGAGCAACACAACACACACACACATCTGAAGACACCAGAACAACACATCTGAAGACACCAGAGCAACACAACACACACACACATCTGAAGACACCAGAGCAATACAACACACACACACACATCTGAAGACACCAGAGCACGAGCAACACACACATCTGAAGACACCAGAGCAACACAACACACACATTTGAAGACACCAGAGCAACACAACACACACACACACACCTGAAGACACCAGAGCACGAGCAACACACACATCTGGACACACACACACACACACACACACACACACACCCACACACACACACACACACACCTGAAGACACCAGAGCAACACAACACACACATCTGAAGACACCAGAGCACGAGCAACACACACATCTGAAGACACACACACATCTAAAGACACCAGAGCAACACAACACAAATCTGAAGACACACACAACACACAGACCAGAAGACACAAGAGCACGAGCAACACACACATCTGAAGACACACATCTGAAGACACACGCAACACACACATCTGAAGACACCAGAGTAAGAGCAACACAACACACACATCTGAAGACACATAGCCTACAACACAACACATCTGAAGACACACACACACACACACCAGAAGACACCAGAGCAACAAAACACACATCTGAAGACGCACGAGCTACACTACACTACACTACACTACACTACACTACACTACACTACACCCCTGGAGTGTCAGTCTCTCCCAGTGAAGGCCTCGTCTCTCTGTACTGATAAAACGTTATTAAAATGATTCAGGTTCACACTGATACGCGGAAGCGACAAGAAAGTCAGTATTATGCAGCCGGACGAGTAATTCATGAGGTCAGTTTGTGAAGAAAGACACACATACATACATACACACACATATACATATACATACATACACATATACATATATATATATTCAAACGCACATATCTATAGACTAAACACGTGATACGCATGTGCGCCGTCAGCATTCTCACAGGTTCACGTTTTAGAAGTTTACACAGAGATGATCACATTTTTTAAATGTTGAGCGCTTGCACCAGATCCTGTCTCAGAGTGTGTTCTCGAGCCCCAGAGTGTGTGTTCTCGAGCCCCAGAGCGTGTTCTCGAGCCCCAGAGCGTGTGTTCTCGAGCCCCAGAGTGTGTGTTCTCGAGCCCCAGAGCGTGTGTTCTCGAGCTCCAGAGTGTGTGTTCTCGAGCCCCAGAGTGTGTGTTCTCGAGCCCCAGAGCGTGTGTTCTCGAGCTCCCAGAGCGTGTGTTCTCGAGCCCCAGAGCGTGTGTTCTTGAGCCCCAGAGTGTGTGTTCTCGAGCCCCAGAGTGTGTGTTCTCGAGCCCCCAGAGCGTGTTCTCGAGCCCCAGAGCGTGTGTTCTCGAGCCCCAGAGTGTGTGTTCTCGAGCCCCAGAGCGTGTGTTCTCGAGCCCCAGAGTGTGTGTTCTCGAGCCCCAGAGCGTGTGTTCTCGAGCCCCAGAGTGTGTGTTCTCGAGCCCCAGAGCGTGTTCTCGAGCCCCAGAGCGTGTGTTCTCGAGCCCCAGAGCGTGTTCTCGAGCCCCAGAGCGTGTGTTCTCGAGCCCCAGAGCGTGTGTTCTCGAGCCCCAGAGCGTGTGTTCTCGAGCCCCAGAGCGTGTGTTCTCGAGCCCAGAGCGTGTGTTCTCGAGCCCCAGAGCGTGTGTTCTCGAGCCCCAGAGCGTGTGTTCTCGAGCCCCAGAGTGTGTGTTCTCGAGCCCCAGAGCGCGTGTTCTCGAGCCCCAGAGCGTGTGTTCTCGAGCCCCAGAGCGTGTTCCTCGAGCCCCAGAGTGTGTGTTCTCGAGCCCCCAGAGCGTGTGTTCTCGAGCCCCCAGAGCGTGTGTTCTCGAGCCCAGAGCGTGTTCTCGAGCCCCAGAGCGTGTGTTCTCGAGCCCCAGAGCGTGTGTTCTCGAGCCCCAGAGCGTGTTCTCGAGCCCCAGAGCGTGTGTTCTCGAGCCCCAGAGCGTGTGTTCTCGAGCCCCAGAGCGTGTGTTCTCGAGCCCGTGTTCTCGAGCCCCAGAGCGTGTGTTCTCGAGCCCCAGAGCGTGTGTTCTCGAGCCCCAGAGCGTGTGTTCTCGAGCCCCAGAGCGTGTGTTCTCGAGCCCCAGAGCGTGGTTCTCGAGCCCCAGAGCGTGTGTTCTCGAGCCCCAGAGCGTGTGGTCTCGAGCCCCAGAGTGTGTGTATCTCGAGCCCCAGAGCGTGTGTTCTCGAGCCCCAGAGCGTGTGTTCTCGAGCCCCGAGCGTGTGTTCTCGAGCCCCAGAGCGTGTGTTCTCGAGCCCCAGAGCGTGTGTTCTCGAGCCCCAGAGCGTGTGTTCTCGAGCCCCAGAGCGTGTGTTCTCGAGCCCCAGAGCGTGTTCTCGAGCCCCAGAGCGTGTGTTCTCGAGCCCCAGAGCGTGTGTTCTCGAGCCCCAGAGAGTGTGTTCTCGAGCCCCAGAGCGTGTGTTCTCGAGCCCCAGAGCGTGTGTTCTCGAGCCCCAGAGCGTGTGTTCTCGAGCCCCAGAGCGTGTGTTCTCGAGCCCCAGAGCGTGTGTCTCGAGCCCCAGAGCGTGTTCTCGAGCCCCAGAGCGTGTGTTCTCGAGCCCCAGAGTGTGTGTTCTCGAGCCCCAGAGTGTTGTGTTCTCGAGCCCAGAGTGTGTGTTCTTGTGTTCTCGAGCCCCAGAGCGTGTGTTCTAGAGCCCCCAGAGCGTGTGTTCTCGAGCCCCAGAGTGTGTGTTCTCGAGCCCCAGAGTATGTGTTCTCGAGCCCCAGAGTGTGTGTTCTCGAGCCCCAGAGCGTGTGTTCTCGAGCCCCGGAGTGTGTGTTCTTGTGTTCTCGAGCCCCAGAGTGTGTTCTCGAGCCCCAGAGCGTGTGTTCTCGAGCCCCAGAGCGTGTGTTCTCGAGCCCCAGAGCGTGTGTTCTCGAGCCCCAGAGCGTGTGTTCTCGAGCCCCAGAGAGTGTGTTCTCGAGCCCCAGAGCGTGTTCTCGAGCCCCAGAGTGTGTGTTCTCGAGCCCCAGAGTGTGTGTTCTCGAGCCCCAGAGTATGTGTTCTCGAGCCCCAGAGTGTGTGTTCTCGAGCCCCAGAGCGTGTGTTCTCGAGCCCCGGAGTGTGTGTTCTTGTGTTCTCGAGCCCCAGAGTGTGTTCTCGAGCCCCAGAGCGTGTGTTCTCGAGCCCCAGAGCGTGTGTTCTCGAGCCCCAGAGCGTGTGTTCTCGAGCCCCAGAGCGTGTGTTCTCGAGCCCCAGAGCGTGTGTTCTCGAGCCCCGGAGTGTGTGTTCTTGTGTTCTCGAGCCCCAGAGTGTGTTCTCGAGCCCCAGAGCGTGTGTTCTCGAGCCCCAGAGCGTGGTGTTCTCGAGCCCCAGAGCGTGTGTTCTCGAGCCCAGAGAGTGTGTTCTCGAGCCCCAGAGCGGTGTGTTCTCGAGCCCCAGAGCGTGTGTTCTCGAGCCCCAGAGCGTGTGTTCTCGAGCCCCAGAGCGTGTGTTCTCGAGCCCCAGAGCGTGTGTTCTCGAGCCCCAGAGCGTGTTCTCGAGCCCCAGAGCGTGTGTTCTCGAGCCCCAGAGTGTGTGTTCTCGAGCCCCAGAGTGTGTGTTCTCGAGCCCCAGAGTGTGTGTTCTTGTGTTCTCGAGCCCCAGAGCGTGTGTTCTAGAGCCCCAGAGCGTGTGTTCTCGAGCCCCAGAGTGTGTGTTCTCGAGCCCCAGAGTATGTGTTCTCGAGCCCCAGAGTGTGTGTTCTCGAGCCCCAGAGCGTGTGTTCTCGAGCCCCGGAGTGTGTGTTCTTGTGTTCTCGAGCCCCAGAGTGTGTTCTCGAGCCCCAGAGCGTGTGTTCTCGAGCCCCAGAGCGTGTGTTCTCGAGCCCCAGAGTGTGTGTTCTCGAGCCCCAGAGTGTGTGTTTCTCGAGCCCCAGAGTGTGTGTTCTCGAGCCCCAGAGCGTGTGTTCTCGAGCCCCAGAGTGTTCTCGAGCCCCAGAGTGTGTGTTCTTGTGTTCTCGAGCCCCAGAGCGTGTTCTCGAGCCCCAGAGCGTGTGTTCTCGAGCCCCAGAGTGTGTGTTCTCGAGCCCCAGAGTATGTGTTCTCGAGGCCCCAGAGTGTGTGTTCTCGAGCCCCAGAGCGTGTGTTCTCGAGCCCCAGAGTGTGTGTTCTTGTGTTCTCGAGCCCCAGAGTGTGTTCTCGAGCCCCAGAGCGTGTGTTCTCGAGCCCCAGAGTGTGTTCTCGAGCCCCAGAGCGTGTGTTCTCGAGCCCCAGAGCGTGTGTTCTCGAGCCCCAGAGCGTGTGTTCTCGAGCCCCAGAGCGTGTGTTCTCGACCCCCAGAGCGTGTGTTCTCGAGCCCCAGAGTGTGTGTTCTCGAGCCCCAGAGTGTGTGTTCTCGAGCCCCAGAGAGTGTGTTCTCGAGCCCCAGAGCGTGTGTTCTCGAGCCCCAGAGCGTGTGTTCTCGAGCCCCAGAGTGTGTGTTCTTGTGTTCTCGAGCCCCAGAGTGTGTGTTCTCGAGCCCCAGAGCGTGTGTTCTCGAGCCCCAGAGCGTGTGTTCTCGAGCCCCAGAGCGTGTGTTCTCGAGCCCCAGAGCGTGTGTTCTCGAGCCCCAGAGTGTGTGTTCTTGTGTTCTCGAGCCCCAGAGCGTGTGTTCTCGAGCCCCAGAGCGTGTGTTCTCGAGCCCCAGAGCGTGTGTTCTCGAGCCCCAGAGTGTGTTCTCGAGCCCCAGAGCGTGTGTTCTCGAGCCCCAGAGTGTGTTCTCGAGCCCCAGAGCGTGTGTTCTCGAGCCCCAGAGCGTGTGTTTCTCGAGCCCCAGAGCGTGTGTTCTCGAGCCCCAGAGCGTGTGTTCTCGAGCCCCAGAGTGTGTGTTCTTGTGTTCTCGAGCCCCAGAGCGTGTGTTTCTCGAGCCCCAGAGCGTGTGTTCTCGAGCCCCAGAGCGTGTGTTCTCGAGCCCCCAGAGCGTGTGTTCTCGAGCCCCAGAGCGTGTGTTCTCGAGCCCCCAGAGTGTGTTCTCGAGCCCCAGAGCGTGTGTTCTCGAGCCCCAGAGCGTGTGTTCTCGAGCCCCCAGAGCGTGTGGTTCTCGAGCCCCAGAGCGTGTGTTCTCGAGCCCCAGAAGAGAGTGTGTTCTCGAGCCCCAGAGTGTGTTCTCGAGCCCCAGAGCGTGTGTTCTCGAGCCCCAGAGCGTGTGTTCTCGAGCCCCAGAGTGTGTTCTCGA
>JAJAQA010000012.1:39896502-40004002 GCA_021464565.1 Rutilus rutilus | reverse complement strand
CCCCACACACACACACACACACACACACCTGTGATCTACAGCTCTAACACCAGTCAAACACTATCCCCACACACACACACACACACACACACACACACACACACACACACACACACACACACCTGTGATCTACAGCTCTAACACCAGTCAAACACTATCCCCACACACACACACACACACACACACACACACACACACACACCTGTGATCTACAGCTCTAACACCAGTCAAACACAATCCCCCCCCCCCCTCCACACACACACACACACACACACACACACCTGTGATCTACAGCTCTAACACCAGTCAAACACTATCCCCACACACACACACACACACACCTGTGATCTACAGCTCTAACACAAGTCAAACACTATCCACACACACAGACACACACACACACACCTGTGATCTACAGCTCTAACACCAGTCAAACACTATCCCACACACACACACACACACACACACACACACACACACCTGTGATCTACAGCTCTAACACCAGTCAAACACTATCCCCACACACACACACACACACACCTGTGATCTACAGCTCTAACACCAGTCAAACACTATCCCCACACACACACACACACACACACACACACACACACACACACACACACCTGTGATCTACAGCTCTAACACCAGTCAAACACAATCCCCCCCCCCCCCCACACTCACACACACACACACACACACACACCTGTGCACCAGTCAAACATCTATCCACACACACACACACACACACACACACACACACACACACACACACACACCGATCTACACTCTAACACCAACACACACACACACACAACACACACACACACCTGTGATCTACAGCTCTAACACCAGTCAAACACTATCCACCACACACACACCACACACACACACAACACACCTGTGATCTACAGCTCTAACACCAGTCAAAACACTATCCCCACACACACACACACCCTTCCCCACACACACACACACACTGTGATCTACAGCTCTAACACCAGTCAAACACTATCCCCCCCCCACACACACACACACCTGTGATCTACAGCTCTAACACCAGTCAAACACTATCCACACACACACACACACACACACACCTGTGATCTACAGCTCTAACACCAGTCAAACACTATCCACACACACACACACACACACACAGCTCTAACACCAGTCAAACACTATCCACACACACACACACACACACACACCTGTGATCTACAGCTCTAACACCAGTCAAACACTATCCACACACACACACACCACACACACACACACACACACACACAACACACCACACACACACACCTGTGATCTACAGCTCTAACACCAGTCAAACACTATCCCCACACACACACACACACACACACACCTGTGATCTACAGCTCTAACACCAGTCAAACACTATCCCCACACACACACACACACACACACACACACACACACACACACACCTGTGATCTACAGCTCTAACACCAGTCAAACACTATCCCCACACACACACACACACACACACACACACACCTGTGATCTACAGCTCTAACACCAGTCAAACACTATCCACACACACACACACACACACACACACACACCTGTGATCTACAGCTCTAACACCAGTCAAACACTATCCCCACACACACACACACACACACACACCTGTGATCTACAGCTCTAACACCAGTCAAACACTATCCTCACACACACACACACACACACACACACACAACACACAACACACTCACCTGTGATCTACAGCTCTAACACCAGTCAAACACTATCCACACACACACACACACACACTACACCTGTGATCTACAGTCTAACACATGTCAAACACTATCCCACACACACAGCACACACACACACACACCTGTGATCTACAGCTCTAACACCAGTCAAACACTATCCCCACACACACACACACACACACACACACACACACCTTGTGATCTACAGCTCTAACAACCAGTCAAACACTATCCCCACACACACAACACACACACACACACTACACACACACCTGTGATCTACAGCTCTAACACCAGTCAAACACTATCCACACACACACACCTGTGATCTACAGCTCTAACACCAGTCAAACACTATCCCCACACACACACACACACACACACCTGTGATCTACAGCTCTAACACCAGTCAAACACTATCCCCACACACACACACACACACACACACACACCCCTGTGATCTACAGCTCTAACACCAGTCAAACACTATCCCCACACACACACACACACACACACACCTGTGATCTACAGCTCTAACACCAGTCAAACACTATCCCCACACACACACACACACACACACCTGTGATCTACAGCTCTAACACCAGTCAAACACTATCCCCACACACACACACACACACACACACACCTGTGATCTACAGCTCTAACACCAGTCAAACACTATCCCACACACACCACACACACACACACACACACCTGTGATCTACAGCTCTAACACCAGTCAAACACTATCCCCCACACACACACACACACACACACACACACACCTGTGATCTACAGCTCTAACACCAGTCAAACACTATCCCCACACACACACACACACACACACACACCTGTGATCTACAGCTCTAACACCAGTCAAACACTATCCCCACACACACACACACGTGATCTACAGCTCTAACACCAGTCAAACACTATCCCCACACACACACACACACACACACCTGTGATCTACAGCTCTAACACCAGTCAAACACTATCCCCACACACACACACACACACACACACACCTGTGATCTACAGCTCTAACACCAGTCAAACACTATCCACACACACACACACACACACCTGTGATCTACAGCTCTAACACCAGTCAAACACTATCCACACACACACACACACACACACACACACACCTGTGATCTACAGCTCTAACACCAGTCAAACACTATCCACACACACACACACACACACACACACACACACACACACACACACACACACACACACCTGTGATCTACAGCTCTAACACCAGTCAAACACTATCCCCACACACACACACACACACACACACACCTGTGATCTACAGCTCTAACACCAGTCAAACACTATCCCCACACACACACACACACACACACACACACACACACACACACACCTGTGATCTACAGCTCTAACACCAGTCAAACACTATCCCCACACACACACACACACACACACACACACACACCTGTGATCTACAGCTCTAACACCAGTCAAACACTATCCACACACACACACCACACACACACACACACCTGTGATCTACAGCTCTAACACCAGTCAAACACTATCCCCACACACACCACACCACACACACACACTGTGATCTACAGCTCTAACACCAGTCAAACACTATCCTCACACACACACACACACACACACACACACACACACACACACACCTGTGATCTACAGCTCTAACACCAGTCAAACACTATCCCCACACACACACACACGTGATCTACAGCTCTAACACCAGTCAAACACTATCCCCACACACACACACACACACACACCTGTGATCTACAGCTCTAACACCAGTCAAACACTATCCCCACACACACACACACACACACACACACCTGTGATCTACAGCTCTAACACCAGACAAACACTATCCCCACACACACACACACACACACACACACCTGTGATCTACAGCTCTACACCAGTCAAACACTATCCCCACACACACACACACACACACACCCTGTGATCTACAGCTCTAACACCAGTCAAACACTATCCCCACACACACACACACACACACACACACCTGTGATCTACAGCTCTAACACCAGTCAAACACTATCCCCACACACACACACACACACACACACCTGTGATCTACAGCTCTAACACCAGTCAAACACTATCCCCACATCACACACTACACACACACACAACACACACACACCTGTGATCTACAGCTCTAACACCAGTCAAACACTATCCCCACACACACACACACACCTGTGATCTACAGCTCTAACACCAGTCAAACACTATCCCACACCACACACACAACACACACCTGTGATCTACAGCTGCTAACACCAGTCAAACACTATCCCACACACACACACATCACACAACAACCTGTGATCTACAGCTCTAACACCAGTCAAACACTATCCCCACACACACACACACACACACACACACACACACCTGTGATCTACAGCTCTAACACCAGTCAAACACTATCCCCACACACACACACACACACACACACACACACACTGTGATCTACAGCTCTAACACCAGTCAAACACTTATCCCCACACACACACACACACACACACACACCTGTGATCTACAGCTCTAACACCAGTCAAACACTATCCCCACACACACACACACACACACACCTGTGATCTACAGCTCTAACACCAGTCACAACCACTATCCCCACACACACACACACACACACACCTGTGATCTACAGCTCTAAACACCAGTCAAACACTATCCCCACACACACACACACACACACACACACACTGTGATCTACAGCTCTAACACCAGTCAAACACTATCCCCACACACACACACACACACACACACACACCTGTGATCTACAGCTCTAACACCAGTCAAACACTATCCACACACACACACACACACACACACACCTGTGATCTACAGCTCTAACACCAGTCAAACACTATCCCCACACACACACACACACACACACACACACACACACACCTGTGATCTACAGCTCTAACACCAGTCAAACACTATCCCCACACACACACCACACACACACACCACACACACCTGTGATCTACAGCTCTAACACCAGTCAAACACTATCCAACACACACACACACACACACCTGTGATCTACAGCTCTAACACCAGTCAAACACTATCCCCACACACACACACACCTGTGATCTACAGCTCTAACACCAGTCAAACACTATCCCCCACACACACCACACACACACCTGTTGATCTACAGCTCTAACACCAGTCAAACACTATCACACACACACACACACACACCACCTGTGATCTACAGCTCTAACAACCATGTCAAACACTATCCCCACACACACATCACACACACACACACACACCTGTGATCTACAGCTCTAACACCCGTCAAACACTATCCCCACACACACACACACACACACACCTGTGATCTACAGCTCTAACACCAGTCAAACACTATCCACACACACACACACACACACACACACACCTGTGATCTACAGCTCTAACACCAGTCAAACACTATCCCCACACACACACACACACACACACCTGTGATCTACAGCTCTAACACCAGTCAAACACTATCCCCACACACACACACACACACACACCTGTGATCTACAGCTCTAACACCAGTCAAACACTATCCCCACACACACACACACACACACACACCTGTGATCTACAGCTCTAACACCAGTCAAACACTATCCCCACACACACACACACACACACACCTGTGAATTACAGCCTCTAACACCAGTCAAACACTATCCACCACACACACACACACACACACACTGTGATCTACAGCTCTAACACCAGTCAAACACT
Source organism: Rutilus rutilus (assembly GCA_021464565.1). Taxonomy (NCBI): domain Eukaryota; kingdom Metazoa; phylum Chordata; class Actinopteri; order Cypriniformes; family Leuciscidae; genus Rutilus; species Rutilus rutilus. Next base: position 39,998,408 of record JAJAQA010000012.1, on the reverse strand, counting down.
ATCCCCACACACACACACACACACACACCTGTGATCTACAGCTCTAACACCAGTCAAACACTATCCACACACACACACACACACACACACCTGTGATCTACAGCTCTAACACCAGTCAAACACTATCCACACACACACACACACACACACACCTGTGATCTACAGCTCTAACACCAGTCAAACACTATCCCCACACACACACACACACACACACACACACCTGTGATCTACAGCTCTAACACCAGTCAAACACTATCCACACACACACACACACACACACACCTGTGATCTACAGCTCTAACACCAGTCAAACAATCTCCGTAACAGAACAGTAGAAATAATCACTAATCGACCGCTAGGCATCGACATGCAACACCTGATGAAGATGAAGAAGAAGAAGATGATGAAGATGATGATGAAGAAGATGAAGATGATGAAGATGAAGAAGATGAAGAAGAAGATGAAGATGAAGAAGAAGAAGATGATGAAGATGATGATGAAGAAGATGAAGAAGATGAAGATGATGAAGAAGAAGATGATGAAGATGATGATGATGATGATGGACACACATGTGGAGGAAGGGTTAGTTCACCCACAAATTATCCTTCTGTCATTATTTACTTACACGCTTTAAAACCACTTTGACTTTCTTCTACAAACACAAACGAAGATGATCTGAAGAAACTGTTTTATCCACTGACTTTCATTTTATAACAAAAACAACCACATATTTTTCCAAAGTATCTTTTGTTTTCCACTGAAGAATGAAAGGATCACAGAATGGCCATATCCGGGTGAACTGTCCCGCTAATCCCGTTAAAGCCGCTCAACACAAAGGACGAACTGTAACAATCAAGGTAAAGTTTTAAAAGTCGTTCTAAATGTAAAATAATAGAGTCCGAACAGCCAATCAGAAGCTTGAGCTTCAGCATATATTTAAAGCTGCGTTCCTGAGTGGAATATAGTTAACGTAGCGGTTAGCGTTCCTGTGTGATTAGCGTTCCTGAGTGGAATATAGTTATCGTAGCGGTTAGCGTTCCTGTGTGGTTAGCGTTCCTGAGTGGAATATAGTTATCGTAGCGGTTAGCGTTCCTGTGTGGTTAGCGTTCCTGTGTGGAATACAGTTATCGTAGCGGTTAGCGTTCCTGTGTGGAACACAGTTATCGTAGCGGTTAGCGTTCCTGTGTGGAATATAGTTATCGTAGCGGTTAGCGTTCCTGTGTGGAATATAGTTATCGTAGCGGTTAGCGTTCCTGTGTGGAACACAGTTATCGTAGCGGTTAGCGTTCCTGTGTGGAACACAGTTATCGTAGCGGTTAGCGTTCCTGTGTGGAATATAGTTACCGTATCGGTTAGCGGTCCTGTGTGGTTAACGTTCCTGTGTGGAATATAGTTATCGTAGCGGTTAGCGTTCCTGTGTGGAATATAGTTATCGTGGCAGTTAGCGTTCCTGTGTGGTTAGCGTTCCTGTGTGGGATATAGTTATTGTAGCGGTTAACGTTCCTGTGTGGGATATAGTTACCGTAGCAGTTAGCGTTCCTGTGTGGAATATAGTTACCGTAGCGGTTAGCGTTCCTGTGTGGAATATAGTTATCGTAGCGGTTAGCGTTCCTGCTGTGAACGGGCCTCACCTGTGACTGTCAGGGTTAAAGGGTTCGTTTTAAAACGAGTTAACACTACAACTATAGCGATAACAACAACAGAGGAATGATGTCGCTGGAATCACAGAAGATATTTCAGGCTGACAAACGATAAAACACTGACAGTCAATCAGAATCAATCCTGCAATCCTAACCCAATCCTGCAATCCTAACCCAATCCTGCAATCCTAACCCAATCCTGCAATCCTAACCCTAACCTGCAATCCTAACCTGCAATCCTAACCCAATCCTGCAATCCTAACCCAATCCTGCAATCCTAACCCTAACCCAATCCTGCAATCCTAACCCTAACCTGCAATCCTAACCTGCAATCCTAACCCAATCCTGCAATCCTAATCCTAACCCTAAGAGCTCGAGCATTTAAAGCGACAGATGTCAAAGCTGAGAATGATATTGTGCACTAGTGTGAACGCTAATATTCTAGTTATCATTCCTGGTGTGAACGGCCGTTAATGCTGATACTTATTCCACAGGTCAGGATGCAATATAACCCTACATACTAATGCACATATATGATATGAATGATGACAGGGGAATGTATCCATCTATACAGACACTATTAATGAAGAATGTAAAAGAGACACTTTTCTCTATAAGCATCTGATGACACCAACACTAGAGAAGAAGCAGTGGATCATCATCATCATCATCATCATATGACAGCAGGAGCTCATGCAGACTCAGTCTTTGTTCCCTCTCTAGTGTTCACTACAGGTCCCACAACACAGGGAGGTGTTCTCACACGAGGCCCGTTACCCACAAGCCTTCACGGCGCTCAGCTGTAGCAGCTCATTCTGCAGCGTTAAGGTTATTCGCGTCTCTTTCTGCATTATAACGCGCGTTATAACCCCTCCCCACCCCGCCATCTTGGGCCGACCCGAGCGCCATTACCCCCGCGCACACACACACACAAGCGTCAAACTGAGCTGACTCTGCCTCCCATTACCACACACACACCAGCGTAAACTGAGGTAAACTGGGCCTGACCCTTCCTCAGAAACGCGTAACACACACACACGGATCGAGATAAAGCCCGAGCGCGGCTTATGAACGTCCAGTGATTCAAACGACCTCAGTTTGAGTGACACCTGCATTCTGCACAGTTACAGCACAAACACAGCGACGCGTCCCTGCACCGAGGAGACGCGTCAGAACGCCTGAGCCGCCGCTGCCGAGTTCATAAAGTTCTCCATATGCTGGTTCCAATCATAGACCCGCGCGGCTAAAGGCTCGCGAGCTCCAGCGCAGCGCGTTGACGGAGCGCGTCGCACGCACTCCCTCACACCCAGACCGCGGGAAACCGTGTCACTCAGTCGCTGTCACTTTGCACTGAGTGTATGTGTGTGTGTGTGAGTGTGTTGTGATGCGTTGATTTCAACGCGCGTCTTTACCTTGATGAGCAGGGCCTTCATGCTGGCGCCATCTTCATGAAGCCGCTGATATCCGAACAGAGAGCTGCGAACGAGACACAAACACACACACACAGGGCTCGGGATCAGCTCGCTTCCGAACACACACCCCACACCCCGAAACACCCCGAGCCGCTCGCGGGCTCCGTTAAGCGTTGGTTCAGACCTGTCGACGCGGGCGAGAGCGTCGCTCTCCTGCGCGCTCAGACGCGGTGAGTCCTCCTCGGGTTCACTCGCTTTTCCCGCCGCCATTTTCTTCTCCTCATCACCAGCAGCGCTGAGGCGTCGAGCGGCGACGGCGAGCGACGCGCGGCACGATTTCATGGAATCGCACCGGGAGAATGCGAGTTCCGTTCGTCCAAAAGCCACAATAAACGGAAACTTTTTCCCAGTAAAACGCGCTTCGGTTTCTAAGCCCCCTGACGAAGTGAGTTGCTCGTCTTCTCACATTGTTGTGTAGGAATAAACTGTGTGATGCGGCGGGTCAATGTTTATGCGTGACTTGCGGCCCGTGCACACTTTAAAAACGCGGAACGTATTAAAACAATCTAAAGTTGTGTCCGCCACCAGATTAAAGTTGTTGTAATTGTGTCACACAGGCGAACCCACGCCGTCGTCGTGACCACGCCCTCTCGGGCTCAGCAGCCAATCGCCGAGGAGAACGCGAGCGCGTCACTGGCCTTGTCCCAAAATGTTTTGGTTCTTCAATCCTTTCGCTAATTTTGTTTCCTGTAAAGATCGCTTGAATGCGCGACTCGAAGCTTTAAGCGATTCACGCGATGTTTGGAAAAATTAGAGGATTGACTAAAACATTGGAAAGCGAACGGCTAATTTGCGTTGTTATGAAATGCAAATAGAGAGGTGTGGTTTTCATGAAATGGGGAAATTGGAGTGACAGTTGTGCAGTTAAGGGTTAAAGCTTAGGCCGCTGTGGCTCAATCCTATTCTTATTTCCTCTAATGTTCACAGAAAATATGGGCGAAAATCTCAACGGTTAGAGAGATGAACTGCATCCCATTACTAACCAACGCTTCCCATCCTGCATAGTCGTTTATTTATTTAGTGTTGCTAATTTACTATGAAATGCACTAAATACATAAAACATAAGAATGAAATGTAGTAACACAAACTCATCAGTAGCTTGTATTCAGAATAAAACATTTCAGGAAATGCGTGTCTTATGGATATGAAAGCGCAGTAATAACCAGACATTGGCTACTGTATAATATTTGAAACATTGACGTGGCTGTAGGCGGCGCGCACGCACAGCTGTCAACATCACCTGACGCCATGACGTCACACATCACCCAAAATGGCGGAACAACAACAAAAACAACACACAGAAGGTGAGCGTGAGTGTGTGTGTGTGTGTGTGTGTGTGTGTGTGTGTGTGTGTGTGAGTGAGTGAGTGAGTGAGTGAGTGAGTGAGTCTGCTGTCAATAAATGATGATCGAGTGTTTAGTGGCCGTCATTATATCTCATATCGAGCACATTATATGCCAACTAAAACCCTAACTGAGAATATGAGCTCGTTTCATCTTGTCCTTCTGTTGGGTTAATCTAATTTAAAAGGTCATTTTTCGCTGAAAGGCCACATTTGACCTCAATCAAATCATGTGTCGTGAGGTTTTATATACTACAAACTACCAAAATCTTACTCCGTATTTTTGTCTTGTTTTCCAGGACAAATATTTGAAAGTTCTTAAATCAAGATACATTTACTGGAGAAGCAAATTGACTGAAGATATTAAATCTGGTTTACTGTAAAAAAATAAATAAATAAAAAATCATAAAAATGAAGTGAGTTTGTGCTTAAAACTTGAACAAATATGACAATGGAGTCAGAAAAATAATAATGTTTTCCCTTCGAATCAAGTTTATTTTTCTGACACCAGTCTGTTTTTTACAGTAAACTAGATTTAATATCTTCAGTCAATAATAACAACCAGCAGAATACAGTTAGATGAACTGGGGTGTTCCTGCAGTCGTGTGTGTGTGTCATGTGACCCTCCATCAATATTCCTCATGCTGTATGGATATAATACTGCAGCTGCTTCAGATGAATAACAGCATCACACACTTCACCTTGAGCTGCTGGTGTGTGTGTGTGTGTGTGTGTGTGTGTGTGTGTGTGTGTGTTCAGGACAGGCCGATGAAGACGAGGCGTTCGAGATGCTGGATCTCAGCACATACGCTCGGGGTCACCAGTGGTGGAACGCCGTGATCGGGAACAACTCCGGCCCATTGGCAGAGAAGTACTCTGTGGCCACTCAGATCATGATAGGCGGATTCACGGGCTGGTGCGTTCCCAGTACACACTGCTCTCGTTCCCAGTACACACTGCTCTTCATCACCTCTCGTCCCCAGTACACACTGCTCTTCATCACCTCTCGTTCCCAGTACACACTGCTCTCGTTCCCAGTACACACTGCTCTTCATCACCTCTCGTTCCCAGTACACACTGCTCTTCATCACCAGTTCATTCATCTCGCTATTTAATTCAATTCATACGCAGAATAAAGGGGCGGGGCCTGGTTGAGTGAGTCAGTAGTGTGTTAAACTGGTGGTTATGGTAAGGGGCGGGACATTTCCCAAACACACTCGAAGCGCTCGACCAATCACAACACACTGCTCCAGCCGACCAATCAGAGCACAGTGTGGTTTTCAGAAGGAGGGGCTTCATAGAGACAGGAAGTAAACAGGAGTGTGTTTCCCGTACAGCGCCGTAACTCGCGGCGTCACTGCTATAGTACGGTCCATCGCTGAGAGAAATCAACTAGCCAATCACGACCGTTTCCCGTATTGTCGGGAGTTGGTCGTTCAACCGTTGGTTAATGATGTCACTCAGGTGTTGAGTAATAACTGCTGTTAATGAATCTGTTTGAGATCGAGTTAACGCGAGATGTTTTGCTATTAATTACACATGGCATCTGAGGAATATTTCTCATTTCTCTGTCATTTTGCTTTATTTCCAGATTCACTCATAGACTCGTTCTTGCGCACTAGAGCTCGTTCACACACACGCACTCTTCAACACGACGCTTTAAATCTCGACAAACTAAAGACGTAAATGACACTTGTATGTATGCTAAATAACAGATATAGATTGCACTGAACGTCAGGTTACAAACACACAACTCTGCGATGCTGTTTGCGGATGTTCGTTAGAACGATGGTTTGGGGAAACACACACTCGCTGAACTGCTGATGATGACAGAACCTGCGACTATAGTTGGCTAACGAATGCTTTCGGGAAACAGAGCGTTCCTGCCAGACTGAAGAGAGGAGCCGCAACACTGGAGAATATGGGGAATCATCAACATTCCAGCAGGAAAACCTGCTCTAGTAGAGCCTGAAACTACAGATAGACACTGTAAAAGGGGATAAAAGGTTTTCTTTATTCTTCATTGTCTTTCCTCTCTCCTGCTTGTCTCAGGTGTGTGGGATACCTGTTCCAGAGAGTGGGAAAGATCACCGCTACTGCAGTCGGAGGAGGATTCCTGCTGTTACAGGCGAGAACTACAGTTACTGATCACTCTGATCACTACAGTTACTGATCACTACAGTTACTGATCACTACAGTTACTGATCACTACAGTTACTGATCACTCTGATCACTACAGTTACTGATCACTCTGATCACTACAGTTACTGATCACTACAGTTTACTGATCACTCCTGATCACTACAGTTACTGATCACTCTGATCACTGCAGATACTGATCACTCTGATCACTACAGTTACTGATCACTACAGTTACTGATCACTACAGTTACTGATCACTTGATCACTACAGTTACTGATCACTACAGTTACTGATCACTACAGTTACTGATCACTCTGATCACTACAGTTACTGATCACTACAGTTTACTGATCACTCTGATCACTACAGTTACTGATCACTCTGATCACCTGCAGATACTGATCACTCTGATCAACTGCAGATACTGATCACTCTGATCACTGCAGATACTGATCACTCTGATCACTGCAGATACTGATCACTCTGATCACTGCAGATACTGATCACTCTGATCACTGCAGATACTGATCACTCTGATCACTACAGTTACTGATCACTCTGATCACTGCAGATACTGATCACTCTGATCACTACAGTTAACTGATCAACTACAGTTACTGATCACTCTGATCACTACAGTTACTGATCACTCTGATCACTACAGTTACTGATCACTACAGTTACTGATCACTTGATCACTACAGTTACTGATCACTACAGTTACTGATCACTCTGATCACTACAGTTACTGATCACACAGTTACTGATCACTCTGATCACTACAGTTACTGATCACTCTGATCACTACAGTTACTGATCACTACAGTTACTGATCACTCTGATCACTACAGTTACTGATCACTCTGATCACTGCAGATACTGATCACTCTGATCACTACAGTTACTGATCACTACAGTTACTGATCACTCTGATCACTACAGTTACTGATCACTCTGATCACTACAGTTACTGATCACTACAGTTACTGATCACTCTGATCACTACAGTTACTGATCACTACAGTTACTGATCACTCTGATCACTACAGTTACTGATCACTACAGTTACTGATCACTCTGATCACTACAGTTACTGATCACTACAGTTACTGATCACTCTGATCACTACAGTTACTGATCACTCTGATCACTACAGTTACTGATCACTACAGTTACTGATCACTCTGATCACTACAGTTACTGATCACTCTGATCACTGCAGATACTGATCACTCTGATCACTACAGTTACTGATCACTACAGTTACTGATCACTACAGTTACTGATCACTTGATCACTACAGTTACTGATCACTACAGTTACTGATCACTACAGTTACTGATCACTCTGATCACTACAGTTACTGATCACTACAGTTACTGATCACTCTGATCACTACAGTTACTGATCACTCTGATCACTGCAGATACTGATCACTCTGATCACTGCAGATACTGATCACTCTGATCACTGCAGATACTGATCACTCTGATCACTGCAGATACTGATCACTCTGATCACTGCAGATACTGATCACTCTGATCACTGCAGATACTGATCACTCTGATCACTACAGTTACTGATCACTCTGATCACTGCAGATACTGATCACTCTGATCACTACAGTTACTGATCACTACAGTTACTGATCACTCTGATCACTACAGTTACTGATCACTCTGATCACTACAGTTACTGATCACTACAGTTACTGATCACTCTGATCACTACAGTTACTGATCACTACAGTTACTGATCACTCTGATCACTGCAGATACTGATCACTCTGATCACTACAGTTACTGATCACTCTGATCACTGCAGATACTGATCACTCTGATCACTACAGTTACTGATCACTACAGTTACTGATCACTCTGATCACTGCAGATACTGATCACTCTGATCACTACAGTTACTGATCACTCTGATCACTACAGTTACTGATCACTCTGATCACTACAGTTACTGATCACTCTGATCACTGCAGATACTGATCACTCTGATCACTACAGTTACTGATCACTCTGATCACTGCAGTTACTGATCACTACAGTTACTGATCACTACAGTTACTGATCACTCTGATCACTACAGTTACTGATCACTCTGATCACTACAGTTACTGATCACTCTGATCACTACAGTTACTGATCACTCTGATCACTACAGTTACTGATCACTCTGATCACTACAGTTACTGATCACTCTGATCACTGCAGATACTGATCACTCTGATCACTACAGTTACTGATCACTCTGATCACTACAGTTACTGATCACTCTGATCACTACAGTTACTGATCACTCTGATCACTACAGTTACTGATCACTCTGATCACTACAGTTACTGATCACTCTGATCACTACAGTTACTGATCACTCTGATCACTGCAGATACTGATCACTCTGATCACTACAGTTACTGATCACTCTGATCACTACAGTTACTGATCACTCTGATCACTACAGTTACTGATCACTCTGATCACTACAGTTACTGATCACTCTGATCACTGCAGATACTGATCACTCTGATCACTACAGTTACTGATCACTCTGATCACTACAGTTACTGATCACTACAGTTACTGATCACTACAGTTACTGATCACTCTGATCACTACAGTTACTGATCACTCTGATCACTACAGTTACTGATCACTCTGATCACTACAGTTACTGATCACTACAGTTACTGATCACTCTGATCAACTGGTGCTGCAGTGTGTTTAGATGTGACTCAATGGGCTTCTGTCCCGCAGATCGCCAATCACAGCGGCTACGTCCAAGTGGACTGGAAGAAAGTGGAGAAAGATGTAAACACAGCCAAGAGACGCCTGAAGAAAAAAGCCAATAAAGCCGCACCTGAGATCAACACGGTCATTGAGGAGGTGAAGACGCTTCGTAGTTAGAATAAGATGGACACGATAATGTCTTGTGCAGATCTAGATCTAGGTCTTTAAAATGGATTTTTCCTTTTTTCATAGTTTAGTTCAGCTCTACACAGCTGTTATAAACTCATTCTGTGAACCTCTTCTGCCCTCTTCTGGTTATGAAACTTATAAACCTCCATGTTTTCCAGGCATCTGAATTTGTGAAGAAAAACATTGTGGTTTCCAGTGGATTTGTTGGCGGCTTCTTGCTCGGCCTCGCCTCTTGAGCCGACAGCGTTTCTGTGATGTCCCATCATGCACCTCATGTTGCTCTTTTCACTTCACTCACTCAGTGTGTGTGTGAGTCTGATGAACTGGAGGTGAAAGTGAGTTTATTCTGTGCAGAACTGATCTCTATAAACTCCATCACTCAGTCTGTGTGTGTGTGTGTGTGTGTGTGTGTGTGTGTGAGAGAGCTTCTCTGTGAAAACTAGCGGATGGAAAAGTACTTTTCCCGCTATAATGCTTGTACAGGTTTAGGTAATGTTGTTCTTGGTGAAGTTACTGTTGCACTTTCATGGCCTTTGTTTGTTTCTTTATGGGAACTGTTTACATTGGAAATAAAAATGACTCCTGATTCAACTTTGCGACGTATTACATTTTTTGGTTGTTGTTTAATTTCAACAGTACTATTATATAATGTAATATCCGGTAGTTTGTTCACATATTGCTTACCTATCTTTCCATTGGTCTTTTTCCAGAGGTGAAACTAAGGTCAGAGGTCATCAGAGGCTCAACGAATCCTCAGCTGGAAGAATACAAAATAATATATGTGTTTATCCATTTAGTGCACTTTACAGTTATTAATATTCCATATATATGTTCAGTCATTTGAAGTTGAATGAGCAGTTCAGTCTTTGTGTTTGAGAAATGTCGTCAGTAATTGTAATGCTTGCATTGGCCTTTATCTGTCTTTCTACTCTCTGTCTTATTTTTCTTTCCTCTTGCTGTCTCTCATCATCATGCTGTGAAACAAGACCAGTTTTGGCCAAGCTACTCTATAAAATACCAGCTACTTCTCCAAAATGGTTCAGACATAAAAGCTCATTACACTACAAGTTAATTTGATTGAATACATGATCCAAAAAAAAAAAATATATATATATATATATATATATATATATTATTACCATAATAGGAAATAATTATTAGACCGTAATGCTATATCAGATTGTTTTACAATGATAATTTTATATCATGCTATGCTACTCAATAGTTATCAAATGAATGTATGGTATTTATACTTCAAGGTAGTTCAAAGAATGGTAGAAAACAAACAAACAAACATGGTACTGATGATACAGTATGATATGTCCAGAAAGCATGCAAGCAGTTCTGTGTTCTGGTCTTTACCTGACTTACTGCAGGTATTCTTCATCAAAGGTAAACGACATATTTCAGGCTCGTCTTTAATGGGTTGTAGGTAAATAATACACTTTATCCAGTGCGTTTTGTACTTTTTTTTGTGTGTGTAATTTACAGATGTAGATTGTAGTGTTTAGTTTGTCAGATTCATTAGAACCGACTCAAACGAGTGAATCATTAGCCAGTCGGGCTTTGCAGTTTAAACAACTGACAGAAAATATAAGGGATGATCAGTGAAATATTGAATGTTGAGTACAAATTGGGGTCTCGCATCACATTTTTCAAGTTCGTTAACGCTCGTGTGTCGAACAGCGCCCGCTTTTCTGTGGTAAGAAAAGGCATTCCCTTTCAAGGCGGTCACTTCGACATTACGCCGTGTGACGTATATGGGACTCCTCCCCTCCTCCACTTCTGCTGAAATCCGCTGGCAGTATAAAATGCATGTGTGCGACAATTACGTCAGAATCTCTTTCTTCACGCTCAAATCGAAGTGTGCTACTCTTCATATTAACTACTTCACCATCGTTAAAGGTGCAACCAGAAGATACTCACCTGTCTTCAGCATCCGATGGCGTCCACTTGCAACCTGTGTTCGGGCCGCATTGGGCCGCCCGACACCCATCTGTTCTGCGTCGCCTGCCTGGGCTTGGCCCACGCCGAAACGGCCCTAACGGATGACCTCTCGTGCGCCCACTGTGCAGATATGCCATTGCGCGCCCTCAAAGGAAGAAGGGAAGTGGCCCTTCCACCTCCAGGGATAGGGAGCTCGACGCTGTCAGCTTCCCAGACGCGAGCTTCCGCCCCCCTTGCGACGTCGCGGACTTCGTCTCCTTCGGGGCTGGTAGGGAGGATGACTCCATGTCTCTTTCGGCGTCGAAGAGGACTGGGGGTCCGAGCTGGCCCCCCCCCTGAGCAAGAGAGCCCCGCGGACCTCCAAGAGGAGCTCTTCAGGGTCCTTAGCAAAGCCGTCGCCGAACTGGACCTCTCGTGGAATGCTCCGGACGAGCCAGCGAGGAGCAAGCTGGACACGTGGTTCCTCCAATCGAGCCGCCGTCAGGCCGTGTCGAAGAGGGGGACCCCGTTTTTCCCGGACGTACACAAACACGTGGTGAGATCGCAAACACATGGCGCACACCCACTCTGCCACTCAGGCCATGTTCGCTCACGTTTTCGTGCCCATGCCCCCCGTCGAGGAGACCGTCGCCACCCACCTGTGCCCGTCGACTTCTGCATTGGGTTCGGACCGCAGCCTGCTGTCCAAGCATGTAGATTCACGGCCCACCAGGCTGATAAAGCCTACGGAGCAGCGGGAGAGGCAGTCTCAGCTCTCCATGCCATGGCCATCTTACAGGTGTTCCAGGCCAAGCTGCTTAAGTCCCTGGATGGCGTAGCCTCTGTAGACACTGACGTCATCCGGGATCTCTGCTCGGCAACGGACCTCGCGCTAGCGGCCACCAAACGCTCCGTGCAGGCTGTTGGCCACTCCATGGGATTCCTGGTGGTCCTTCACAGGCACCTGTGGCTGACACTCTCGGATGTTAAGGACGCGGACCGGAAAATGCTGCTCAACGCGCCGATCACTCCAGCCGGCATCTTCGGTGATGCCGTGGAGACGGTCACGGAGCGCTATTCTGAGACTCAGAAACGCGCCAAAGCAATGAGTCATGTCATTCCGCGCCGGGCGCCACCTGCTCGACCTCGTTCCCGCTCTTCATCAGGCTCTCGCCAACCTCAGGGCCCGGCTAGACAGCCCGCGGCGCACCCCACCGCACCGGATCCGATTCTGGACTTGAGACCCATCAACCAAGCGCTTCACAAGCGCGCGTTCAGAATGACAACTCTGAAGCAGATCCTGGCACAGGTTCGTCCCGGGGACTGGTTCGCTTCAGTGGATTTAAAGGACGCGTACTTTCATATCCAGATAGTGCCGCGCCACAGGCGCTTTCTGAGATTTGCGTTCGAGGGCACAGCTTATCAGTACTGCAGTACTCCCATTCGGATTGGCTCTAGCCCCCGCACCTTTTCGAAGTGTGTAGACGCGGCGCTTTCTCCCCTCAGATCGAGCGGAATGCACATCCTAAACTATCTGGACGACTGGCTGATTCTAGCCCACTCGAGGGAGGTGCTAATCGGTCATGTGGAAGCGTTGCTTCGCCACCTGGATACGCTGGGACTGCGCGTAAACAAGCAGAAAAGCGTGTTCACACCGAGTCAGACTACAACTTTTCTTGGTGTGTGTTTGAATTCGGTGACGATGCGAGCCCATCTCTCCCGAGAGCGCATAGAGACAATATCATCGTCTCTACGTTGTTTCAGACCGGGCAGGTCAGTGTCACTGAGGGAGTTTCAGAGGCTTCTGGGACTGATGGCACCAGCCTCATCAGTGGGTCATCTGGGTCTGCTGCATATGCGACCACTACAGTTCTGGCTGAAAACTCGAGTCCCTCCGAGGGCGTGGTCTCCCGGCCACAAGCGCATCACGGTTACCCACAGTTGCGTCCGCACTCTGGTACCGTGGAAAAACCCGGAGTTATTCAGCTCAGGAGTCCCTATGGGTATCGTGACGCGACGCACCACGGTCTTGACGGATGCGTCAACCTCAGGTTGGGGAGCAGTATGCATGGGCATGCCTGTCTCAGGTCTGTGGTCAGAGCCACAGAAGAAGTGGCATATAAACCGCCTGGAATTGAAGGCAGTGTCCCTAGCCCTCGAAGCCTTCCGGCCGCAGTTGGAACAACAGCATGTACTGATTCAGACCGACAACACGTCTGTACTCTCGTACATAAATCGCCAAGGCGGCGTGCACTCCAGAGCCCTATTCAAGCAGGCGGCGAGTCTCCTGTTGTGGGCAGACCGGCACTTTCTCTCTGTAAGAGCATTGCACATTCCCGGTGTCTTGAATCGCGGGGCGGATATGCTATCGAGTAACGGGATTCCTCAAGAAGAGAAAGCGTCTGTGATCCTCATAGCCCCGAACTGGCCGAACCAGCCCTGGTTTTGAGGGCTCTGTCTCTCCCGCCGTTCGAGCCACTTGCCCCGATTGCGATCAAGGAGCTTTCCCTGAAGACTGCTTTGCTTCTCGCTCTCGCTTCGGCGAAGCGCGTTGGTAAACTACAGGCTTTCTCGATAAGCAATGACTGCATTCGTTTTGGACCGAGAGACTGTAATGTCACTCTCAGGCCGAGACCAGGCTTTGTTCTGAAGTCCCTCAATACTCCGTTCAAAGCACAGGTTGTTTCCCTGCCTGCCTTGTCTGCTGAACCGTCAGCCTTGCATGATGCTGACGCTCAGAGCGCTGTTTGCCCAGTCAGAGCTTTGCGGGTTTATATGAATCGCTCGGCCGCCTTTCGCCAGTCGGACCAGCTGTTCGTGTGCTTTGGTGGATGTAACAAGGGACGTGGGGTCTCAAAGCAGAGGCTTGCTCACTGGATTGTGGACGCTATTGCTCTGGCTTATGATTGCCAGGGGGAAGAATGTCCCCTTAGCATCAAGGCTCATTCGACGAGGGCGGTCGCCTCTTCGTGGGCCTGGGCTAGAGGTATGTCTATACGGGAGTTATGTTTTGCTGCTGGCTGGTCTTCTCAGAATACGTTCGCCAGGTTTTATAAGTTGGATGTACCCTCTGTGGCGTCGCAAGTACTTTCGGTGAGTTCAGGTTTTTCCCATGTGTAGCCCAGTAGTTACCGTTGCTAACTCTGTGCTTGGTTCACGGGTTGTCTCTTAGACAGAATGTGTTGTGCTTATGCAACTGTCACCGCTATGCTGTTGACACTGTATAAACCCTTCTATTGCGTTGTGTCTGCCTTCAGCCTTCCCCTATTTCATTTGCTTGGGATATGCAAATTTGACAGGGTGTTAAAAAAGCGCGCTATTGGCCCGCTTCAGCCTATCAGATGCCTGTATTCCTAGCAGCACGGCTATTGGCTGTGGGTTCTGTCAGTCTCGAAGTAGGGTGGCTTCACTGCTCCCACGGCGGGATTTTATACAGTTCCCATATACGTCACACGACGTAATGTCTCGTTCCCTGCCTTTCAGGGAACCGAGGTTACGAAAGTAACCGGAGACGTTTTCCCTTCAAATGACATCAATCAAGTTCAAAACAAGTCAATGGGGTCCAACAACTGTCTGGTTACAGACATTCTTCAGAATATCTTCTTGTGTTCAGCAGAAGACAGAAACTCATACAGGTCTAGCCCAACTCGAGGTGTGAGTAAACGATGACAGAATTTACCTTTTTAAGTGAACTGTTCCTTTAAGGCAGTGGTTCTCAATTCCAGTCCTCAGGACCCGCTGCTCTGCACATTTTGTATGTCTCCCTTATTTAACACACCTGAACCAGATCATCAGCTCATTAGGAGAGACTGCATGAACTGAACTGAGTGTGTCAGATAAGAGAGACATACAAAATGTGCAGAGCAGCGGGTCCCGAGGACTGGAGTTGAGAACCACTGCTTTAAGGGAATCTTCCTCTGACTGAGTTTAAATCGTAATATTGGCCACCCCTGAAATAAGTCGTACAACATTAACTTTCCCGAGCAGTTGAATATGCCCAACTTATTCTGTAAAATATATAAAACATAAATATAAATATATAAATTCTGTAAAACAGGTCGCATCACTTCGTCCTGATGGACGTCGGAGATGCTCATCTCTGAAAGCATCTTAAGATCTGAGCCGTTTGCAGATTTATATCTAAAAGTTTTCTATTTTTCTTGTCACCAGAGAAGGCATAAGTGTATGGCAAGCCGTTTAACTTTTATTCATTTCCAGGATATGAACTGTTGATATCAGTAATTTAATTTCAACTAGTAAAAAACTATAATTCTTGATATCTGTAATTGTATTTTCACTAGTGAAATGTCACCATAGGCTGCCATTCAAATTCAATTGCTGATATCAAGAATTGATTACTTACTAGTTGAAATTCCAATTTCACAGATCAGAAAAACAATTCTTACTAGTAAAAACCTTTATTTTTTATATCAATAATTCAATTTTCACTAGTGACAATGTTAATTTCTGATATCATGAATGTGATTGTTACAAGTAAGAAAGCCATTTTAGGTATCTGAAATAATGAAAAATTTTACTAGTAGCAATTCAATTGTTGATATCAAGAATAGACATTTCATCTAGTGACAATGTAATTATTGATATCAACAATGGATTTTGAATGGCAGCCTATGGTGACATTTCACTAGTGAAAATACAATTACAGATATCAACAATTCATATCCTGGAAATGAATAAAAGTTAAAACGGCTTGCCATAGAAGTACACACTCAAGCAGAAGCACAGAGACTCGGGATTGAAGAGACTCTGGGAAAAGTGGAGGTACGGAGTACATTTTTTACTCAAGTTAAAGTAAAGTACGTCCTCTGCCATGTTGAGTAGTAGCCGTCTCTACTGCCTGCTTCAGTGTCACGCTGGTAACTGGACCTCACATTATACAAAAAACCTTACATTTCAAATTCTGTTAGCTAATATAAATGTGTCCAGGCTGAACCACCGTCAGAACAGGGCCAGACCGGGAGCAGATCCAGGCTGGGGAATCTCTCAGCCATCCGGGGAATCCCGAACTCCCACAGCTAATCCTGAACCGCTGAGAAACCCTGAGAAACCCTGAGAAACCCTGAGAAACCCAGTCTCCTGTACGGCCGTCACACACACACACACAGGTTTAAATCCTTAAACTGGAGCCGTGCAAGATGATCATGTCTCTCTTGACCTGCACCTTCACTTCCCCTGATCCCTCTGTCTCTCACTTGAGTGTGTGTGTGTGTGTCACCAGTCACCTCTTCATCAGCTCGTCTGCTGTCAGCACAGAACTGTCTCTGCCTCAGTGTAATTTGTTTGCATATAATAAACATTTATTTTAGCTAAATTTAAAGTATCACATTATGTCCATGTGTTGTTTTATCTTAAAATGCCTTCAATACTCTAGATTTAACAAAACTATATTCTCTAAATTGCCAAAATGTCAAATTTAGTACAAGAACTACATCTTGACAATATATTTATAGAAAAATAAAAGGTAATACTGAACATGTTTATTGCATTATCATGAATCATATTGTTCCATTATGAAAATTAACCCTGGTAAGATTATAGTAAAAGTATAGCAACTATGGCAGATTAATTATCATTTGTATAACCATAGTTTTACTACAAATTCCACGGTTAAACTATGGTTAGTGTTGCAAAATCATGGTTAATTTGTGGTTACAGTTTTTTTGTTTCATTAGTAGTGAATGCTGCTCTTCCTCATCAGGGCTGTGTAGTTCTGCCTCATCAGGGTTGTGTAGTTCTGCCTCATCAGGGCTGTGTAGTTCTGCCTCATCAGGGTTGTGTAGTTCTGCCTCATCAGGGTTGTGAAGTTCTGCCTCATCAGGGTTGTGTAGTTCTGCCTCATCAGGGTTGTGAAGTTCTGCCTCATCAGGGTTGTGTAGTTCTGCCTCAT
The DNA here is from genome assembly GCA_021464565.1 of Rutilus rutilus. NCBI lineage: Eukaryota > Metazoa > Chordata > Actinopteri > Cypriniformes > Leuciscidae > Rutilus > Rutilus rutilus. The sequence goes on along the minus strand of JAJAQA010000012.1, from coordinate 39,981,050 downwards.
CAGGGCTGTGTAGTTCTGCCTCATCAGGGTTGTGTAGTTCTGCCTCATCAGGGTTGTGTAGTTCTGCCTCATCAGGGTTGTGTAGTTCTGCCTCATCAGGGTTGTGTAGTTCTTCCTCATCAGGGTTGTGTAGTTCTTCCTCATCAGGGTTGTGTAGTTCTGCTCATTAGTCTGCTAAACTCCTGCCAGTCCTGGAGCGGTTCTCAACCTTCTCGATTCACAAAACATGTGTATTCCTGGTCATTTTCAACTCCATGTTATTTATTCAATACAGATTTAACCCTTCAGTGTTCGTCTTTTAAACATACTTTACAAAAAGAGTCACTGCAGCTTATCCTCTACAGCACCAGCTGACTGCGCTCGGTTACACAGGATCCCAAACACGAGAGATCCGGCCGTGCCCGACTGTCCCTCAGGAAAGCTGGACATCACTGCTCTCCCAGGGGATTCAGGAGCACCACAAACACACTTTAGAAGGATTTATTTGATTTAAAAACACCATGTTTTGTAGAGAAATGAAAACGGTCGTGATGCACCAATCATGACGTCTCATGGCCGATGGTGGTTTAAGGTCCAACTTTATATTCAGTGGCTTTAACTACCATGTACTAACATTAAAATTAATCATTTGATACAATGGCCTTATTGTGTACATGTTTTTACATTGTACTTACACTTTAAAAATACCTGCATGTAAATACAGCTGTAACCCATGTGCTCTATAAGAGGCCAAACTGGCCGTAAACATCTGGAAACATCTGAAATGAGAAGCAACCACTGAATTCAATCAATGCAAACAATTTTTTTTTATTTAAATGAATTGTGTAAAGCTGTGTGTGTGAGACAGATCGGCTAAAACCGTTCGTGTGTTTGAAGCACAAACTGGAACTCTGATTTATGGTCGGTCAACCGGTGCAACTCTAGAAACACTCGCACCAATACACACTCCTAGATAAGCCGAGGTGGCACAGGTTAATCTCCGGGAGCCAAACGAGGCTCGGGAGCCGATGTCTTCAGTCATGCGAGATGCAAAGACACACACGAGAAGATTCTGTATTTGCAATTTCCAACTTTAATTTGGTAAAATCATACGATAAACACACATTTTCATTTTTCGTGCAGTGCACAGCCTCTAAACTAGTACGTAAAGCAAATACTCTAAGTCTAAGGGCTCGGGCGATGTTCTCTCACACGATCCGGAGATCCAGAGCCTCATCCACGCTCTCCAACGGCTTCTGCAACGGAAGGCTCTCAGCCAATCCTGTCAGAGAACAGCGCCGGCGCCCAGTATGCAAATGCAACAATAGAGAATAACCACATGTTCTTGTTACTTAAGATTGCCGTGTGCCAGACATTCACTGGGGGTAAAGACACAAATAAAAAAACCAAAATAAATACCGGAAAAACAAACAAACAGAAAAACAACTGGAGAATCTGAACACTTTGCACTGATACACATTTACAAAAATATTTCTGTAACTTTGTCCAAACCTTGGCATGGTTGTTGAGCGTTCAAATCGTGGCTGCCAATTCAGAGTTCGATTGATCGGATTGAAACGTTTAGTCAGCGAGACAATTACAGATGCGAATTTTGGCGGAGTCCAAAATGACCGTAAACATTAAAAAGCTCACACTACCCCGAAAAATATAAATTTCACGCATACGGGTGACATTCAACATTCAAGTGCCAGTGTTTTTGTACTGTCTTTTGGTCAAGTTACTTGAAACTATCACTTTTAGGCTTATAAAAATAAATATTTCTCAAAAATGCTTAATAAATTACACAAACTAGCAGCAAAAGTAGAATCTAGTAATCTGTGCAAATAGCTAAATTCCCCACTGCTAATCCCCCTGGTCCCAAATCAATCCTGGTTAACTATTGGAGAACACTTCCCCTTTTGTAAACAAGCTGCGTTTTCACTATCTTCACACACAATATTTGGAAGCTTAAGGACACGCACTCAAGACATTTATATAAAACCCTAGATGTGCAATAAAACGACTTTTGTAAAACTTGAAGGGCGTAACACAGAAGGGCCGAAGTAGCACCACTGCTATCAAGTCACACAATACTGTCAAAGCATCCGCTTCACGTCACCGTTTCAAATCCACGTCGAAAGGCACAACACGCTCGAGTAAATCTATTGCACTTCAGTTAAACGCCTCCCAGTCGCCCGAGGCCCGTGCCGTGGGGGCTCGTGGGAGTTTGAAAGAAACCTGTCTTTGGCCAGGGATGCCACGGAAACCAACCAATGAGAGTCTGGTTTTACGCCAAAGCCACACCCCTGTCGTGTACGCTGAACTCTGACCCCAGCGGGAGCCGTGTAAAGCCGAGGATGTCTTTCGGAATTCAACGCAGCTTGAAAAAGAGAAAAAAAAACGAAAGAAAACAAAACAAAAACCAAAACGAACGTTACTGGTACGTTAAAAGCCTGCTGCAGAAATCGATTTGAAAATCTCCTTGACCAAAAAACAAGAACACTAGCATGCGGATTTCTCCAGAGACGAGCCGGGCGCTAGGGCCAGTCGCTCTGACGGCGTGGTCCTCGAGTAGCCGTATGAACTCTTCGCTACGGAATCGCCACAAGCCTCCCATTATCAACTTCAAGAATGGGTTTTGTAGGATAAAAAGTTAATCCAATCGCTACATCCTAATATTTCCAAAGAAAACAAATGAAATAAAGTAATCCAACACCACTAAACAGCTAGTGTGTGTGTGTGTGTGTGTGTGTGTCAGTGAACTAGCTTAGCTGCCTCAATGGTAGAGTTACACGGCGGAGTGGCGGAGGCAGACACGGTTCAGCACAATCAAATTTAAGATCATATACTGGAATGGCTTGGTTTCTTTTCTCAGAAGACGACAGTCTCTTATAGATACCTCTCCAGGATAGAGTGAGCAAGCATTCGATATTTTAACTCCCTTGCGATGCGGTTTTACCACACAAGAGGGCACGAGCCAATCGAGGGGTGGGGGGAGGGGGGGGCGGGGTCGTAGGGGTCAGGCCCATGTGACATCAGCACTGGCGACCCCCCACTAGAAATTTCAGTTCAAAACGAGGTTGTGACAGACCATCCCAGAGTTTGCCAAGGTTTGATTACATCCAAGCTTATTTTGTTATACCATCCAAAACAAAAAAGAGTCATTTGGGGGAGAAAACGAAGAGAGAAAGAAAGAAAAGGGGGGAAACACCTGTCAGCCAGACATTTAAAAGAAGAAGAAAAACAAACCAAACACAGCGAGTATAAATTTAAAGGCACAGTACATTAACAAACGAATGATTCTCATTTAGTAGAAAGAAATGAGATGTAGTGGAAAACTAGAGTCCGGGAATCTAACGCAAACTCGGTTCCGCTTCGGCACGGGTTCGGGACACTGCTTTCTGCTACGGTCAAGCCTTCGCTCGATGGCGTCCCAGAATCCCACGGGGCGAAAGCCTCTCCAGGTGGGGTCAGAGAATCACAGCTGGTAATGTACTGCAAAGTTCTTCAAAGCTACACAGGGTATATAGTCTGGCTATGGTACATCATGTGGTTTCCGTTCAGTGAGTTTGGCATGTGATCACTGTAATGGGGCGTGGGTGGGGTGAGGGTGGAGGAGGGGGCGGAGTCTCAGTTACCCCACCAGTCCACCTGAGAGTAGTTCCCTCCATAGCCGTCGCTGCTGTAGAAGTTCCCAAAGCCACCTGAGGACACACACACACACACACACAATGAAGCATCACTGAGCTTAAGCTGGACTGAGACGCTATTGTCGGTTGCATTATTGCCTGTGATCTCCGTAAAGCGGCTCTGAAACGCTGGTGTAAAGCGCTGGATAAATAAAGGAGACTCAACTTCTGCTTTTGCTGCTCCTAATGATTAGAATGTGCTGCAAGAGTCATTTCAAGCTCTACATTTAACTATTAGGGAGTTTATGAGGGAGAATGTGTGTGTATTGTAATATGTCAGTATGTCTTTCAGGAGATTTGAACTTCTGCCAGGCTGTTATAAATAACTTAAGTGGACTTGCCTGGTTAGATAAAGGCCAACTAATCTGTCATTCACTTGTCCGAGCAAAAAAGTTGCTTGTCCGGAATTTTTTTGTGTGTGTGTGTGTGTGTGTGTGTGTGTGTGTGTGTGTGTGTGTGTGTGTGTTGTTAATGATTCTTCTGAAGCAATATTCATCATTGTTCAATCAGCTTTGATATTTAAATCCGCATATTGTACTATTGGAAACTTTAAGGGGCATTTCCCCCCCCAATCTTATTAAATATGCACTTCATCTTTCATTTTACATTCCTAAACTTGATCATTAAATTAGCATAATAAGACACTATAGGGCTGTTAGCCTCGGTAGGGCTGATCAAATTAAGTCATTTACACTGAAAAAATGACAACTGCATTAAAGTTACGAGATTGTTTTAAATATATAAAGAACAAACACGAAACTAAACCGCCAGTAGGTGGCAGCAGGTGACCGCCTTAACGAGCGAGTCATTGTCATTTAAGCGAGTCGAGCACACCGTCAGCATCACCTCCATCAGCCACTATAGATCGCAACTCACAATAAATCAGAATCACTCTCTCATTTTAGTGATTCCCCAGTTATTGTTTTGTTATTGATGTTCTAATCAGGCTTCATGTCCTGTCGGGAAGTAAAAAATTACAACTAGACTGGAGAATACAGTCGTCAACATTCAGAACGGGTCTCGTTCTAACTTCATGTATAACTCTGAAAGGTTTTAGTCTCCACTCCAGATGTTGACGACTGTATATCCGAGATTAAAGCCCTTCCCTTGAGGAGTGCCTGAATGAAAGAGCCTTACCGCCACCACCACCGAACCCGCGGTTCCCGCCGTGGCCCCCAGTGCTGCGGCCCCCCCGACTGCCGAAGCCGCCGCTGCTGGTGCTGTTGCTGGTCTGACGGTAGTCTCTGGCTCCGAACCCACCGGAGAACCTGAGGAACACAGGATCAGTTTAATGAGGAGTCCAGCAGACCGTCAGCACTCCTGAGTGACACCGCTTCAGATCACACCATTCTGAGACCGCACACATGACGGGCAACGTGTAGTCTGACATGTTTCTGGTCCATGACAAGATTTTAGGAGTCAGAGTCACACAATCTGACAGTGACTATCATAACTGGTGTAATCTGAAGCAGGCGTAAGGGAAGGTGTGTGTATGAGGACAGGTGTGCATGAGGGCGTGTGTGTGTAGGTGTAGGGGGGTGTGTGTGTGTAGTTGTGTAAGTGTGTGTAGGTGCTGACCTCTTGGAGCGCCCGCGGGTGCTGCTCTTGTGCTGGTGTTCGTACGCCAGGCTCTCCAGCCACGACGGCACTTCCTGCTTCGCCTCCACCAGGATGTCCAGCAGGTCCTTCGTGATGTTGCCGTTCTTATCGTTGAAGAATGATGTAGCGAGACCTGAGACGAGCAAACCAGAGGCCGAGTGAGACTGGGAACGTCACGCACTACCCAGCAGAGAACCGCTACACTACTAATCTTACCCATCCCAAACTATAGACTGATAATGTTTTTAAAAGTAGTCTCTTCTGCTCACCAAGGCTGCCATTATATGATTAAAAAAAAAAAAGCAAAAAAAAAAGCAATATTGTTAAATATTCCAGTGTAAATCATCTGTTCTCTATGTGAATATACAGTAAAGTGTAATTTATTCCTGTGATCAAAGCTGAATGTTCAGCATCATTACTCCAGTCTTCAGTGTCACATGATCCTTCACAAATCACTCTAATATGATGATTAAGAAACATTATGATTATTATCAGTGTTGAAAACAGTTGTTTACATTATATTAATATTTAACAATATAGCTGTTCTTTTATTATATTTGTAATCAAATAAACGCAGCCTTGGTGAGCAGAAGAGACTTCCAGAACGTTTGACTGGTGGTGTACATGCAAGTGTATCAATGATGTCATAATTACCCAGGTTGCCCACACGCCCGGTACGCCCGATGCGATGGACGTATTCCTCGATGTCACTGGGCAGGTCGAAGTTGATGACGTGCTTGACGTTGGAGATGTCGAGGCCGCGAGCAGCCACCTGTGGGACGAGAGCGTGAGACCGGCACAGCACTCAGACAGGGCTCGCATGCACACTTTACACAGGCTGGAGATTCTTTAGGGTCATAACTCATGATCTTTACAACGGAAGTGAATCAATCAAAGCTAACTTTATCTGGACAATAACTTTACTCTAGATCTGCTGTAAAGCCTAATCTCTGCTACTGTAATCTCCTGTTATCACTGTAAAGCTGCTGTGAAACTCTATATTGTTAAATACAAGTGAATCCTGCATCCGATGAGCCCTTTCACACACACACACGGAGGAAGGAAAGCCACGTACGGCGGTGGCCACGAGGATGGGGCATCTCCCGGACCGGAACTGGTGCAGCGCCTCCTCTCGGTCCCGCTGGGAACGGTCCCCGTGGATGCTGGTGCACGCGTATCCCTCACGGTACAGGAAGTCCTCCAGAGCGTCCGCTCCCTTTTTGGTCTCAACAAACACCAAAGTCAGAGATTCTTTACCTAATGGACGAGATGAAGACGATGAACACCTGATGAAGCCCTTCAGCGGGAGCAGAAGCTAATGATGGGCTAACAGGAAGTGACAAGCATTTGGATCTCATAGAAGTGAACTTTACGTTAAACTTAAGACTAGTGCAGTTAAAGCCAATGCTGAACCTCAATGTGCTGTCCTGCTAAATGCAGATAGACCACAGCAGTCATGTGACTTTACAGGAGTGTGTTTCCCGTACAGCGCCGTAACTCGCGGCGTCACTGCTATAGTACGGTCCATCGCTGAGAGAAATCAACTAGCCAATCACGACCGTTTCCCGTATTGTCGGGAGTTGATCGTTCAACCGTTGGTTAATGATGTCACTCAGGTGTTGAGTAATAACTGCTGTTAATGAATCTGTTTGAGATAGAGTTAACGCGAGATGTTTTGCTATAAATTACACATGGCATCTGAGGAATATTTCTCATTTCTCTGTTATTTTGCTTTATTTCCAGATTCACTCATAGACTCGTTCTTGCGCACTAGAGCTCGTTCACACACGCGCACTCTTCAACACGACGCTTTAAATCTCAACAAACTAAAGACGTAAATGACACTTGTATGCTAAATAACAGATATAGATTGCACTGAACATCAGCTTGATTATTCTGCTCAAGATCACACACACACCTCTGCGATGCTGTTTCCGAATGTTCGTTAGAACGATGGTTTGGGGAAACACACACTCGTTGGACGGTTGATAACGACGGAACTTGCGACTATAGTTGGCTAACGATGCTTTGGGGAAACACACCCCAGTTCAGCACTGCACACACACTTCATGCACAGATCCAGCTGAAGGAACCAACCACTGGAAAGGAGCATGACTATGGGGGGTGGGGGGGTGGGGGGTAAAACATGAAGTAAAGATCCTAACACCACATGAGAACACAGATCTCTTGACATGGCGAAAGGGGTTGGAAAACAAACAATGTTCAAGCAAAATAAAGAGGTGAGATGAGACTTGCATTTGTTCCACGTCCAGTGGAGAGATAAACGTCTCTACTCACCAGGTTTTTCTACGTTCTCCCCCGTATTGTCCTGAACCTCACTCGGAATAACTAAATAGAATCAGACCTTATGATGAGCTTCAACAAATATCAGTTTCATTCTAGATATGGTATACATGGGTTCAGATGAAGCTCTACTGCACTATGGGAGGACCGTACAAATGTGCCGCTACTGAACATCTAAAGCATCGGAAAACCTTCATACTCAGCAATATTAATGTCTGCACTGACGCTATTGGACGAGAGCTGGTCGATGACATCACAGTCTTATGCAGATCTGCTTGACAGCTGAACTCATTTTATAAGTGATGTACTTTACACTGTTATTGAGCCAAACATACACTGATCTGACTTCAACTGAATAATTACTGTTTACTAATGACTTTTTAGAGCTGAAATCTGCATTATATAAAGTGCTAATAACTATAGGTGACTACATCTATACCTGATCTCACTGAACCTGGATGTCATTATACTGATGTTTAAAGGGCCATTTCATATCCTCAACCCCAAAAGAGCTCAGGAGAGATTACTTTAGCTTCATCTCCTCGTGACAGCCCATGTGAAGAGCCGTGTGCCATCATGGTCATATGGACGGACCACAACTGTTGATGATCAGGGGCCATGTGCAGACAAACGTACCTGTGGCGTTGAGCAAGTCAAGCAGGAAGGACCTCTTGTCGTTCTCCTCAACCCACACCACCTTCTGTGTGATGTTCTCCGAGGTGGAGCCGACCCGGCCCACAGCCAGGAAGATGTACTCCTCCAGGAAGTCACGAGCCAAGATCTAAGAAACAAAACACCATAACTAAAGGTCCAAGAAACCGTATCCCGGAGTCTCACGTCCAGGAGGGATCCGCATGCGAGATTAATATAAGAGTCCCAAAGTATGGTGTGATTAAGAGAGTGTGCCAGAAGTCCCGGATCGTCTACTATTCCTGGTGGATTTTAAGCGTGGATCCGTCTCACTATAACAGCTAATATTACCCACAACCCACTGCACTTGAGGAACTACAAACACGAGTAAAAAGTGTTCAAAAACTACAAAACATGGCGGACATGCGCGACCGACGGAGAGAGGTTTAGATAAAGGTTTGAGTGACTAATCAAAGTTTAACCTGATAATAAAATGTTTAATGTTATCCGTGTTATATTTCATCTGCAATAATGTGGACTTTTATAAAGATCCGTTCGGCCATTAAGGTTTAAATACATCATTATGCATTAATATGAGGAGAGTCTCCGCATGAAAGACCCGCGACTGCAGATCAACGCGATTCTGCACTTCTCTCCGATACGGGAGGAAATGGAGGATTTTATCTCTGACAAGATGATTGACAGGTCAGTTTACTGTGATGAGATGATTGACAGGTCAGTCTACTGTGATGAGATGATTGACAGGTCAGTCTACTGTGATGAGATGATTGACAGGTCAGTTTACTGTGATGAGATGATTGACAGGTCAGTTTACTGTGAGATGATTGACAGGTCAGTCTACTGTGATGAGATGATTGACAGGTCAGTTTACTGTGATGAGATGATTGACAGGTCAGTTTACTGTGACAGAGCAACCGTTAAACACACAATTGTATGACGTGATCATGTGTCCTAAAGCTGGTCTACTCTTCTGATACACTAACGCATCTACTTGTTCTTCACAAAAAGTACATACTTTTAGGGCGCAGTTTAAGTGTGTGAATTGAGACGCAGCAAATGTGTCTATGACAAGACATCCTGGAGACTCACCTGGATCTCCTTGGGGAAGGTGGCGCTGAACATCATGGTCTGGCGAAGGCCTTTGGGAGGCATGGTGTCCTGCTCCACGATACGCCGAATCTGCGGCTCGAAGCCCATGTCCAGCATCCGGTCCGCTTCGTCCAGAACTAGGTAACTAGTGACAGCAGCACAGCTCAAGGTCAAGCCACAAACAGATGAAGATGGAGGGGTAAATGTGACCCTGGACCAGTAAACCAGTCACGAATCGCACGGGTTTATCTGTGGCAATAGCCAACAATACACTATGGGTCAAAATTACAGATTTTTCTTTTTATGCCAAAAATCATTAGGATATTAAGCAAAGATCATGTTCCACGAAGATTTAGTAAGTTTCCTACCATAAATACATAAATGTATTTTTGTGAGTGGATGCAGCAAAACCACAAACATAAATGGAGAACTTTAAAGGCCATTTTCTCAAGGTTTCGATTTCTTGCACCCTCAGATTACAGATTTTACTGCGGCCAAATATTAATATCCTAACAAATCATACATCAATGGAAAGCTTATTTAATCAGCTTTCAAGATGTATACATTTCAAAAACTTGACCCTTGCGAGTGGTTTTTTGGCCAGGGTCACATGGGCAGATGCTTGACGTACTTGCAGTAGTCCATGCCGATCTTGCCCCGCTCCATCATGTCCACGAGTCGGCCCGGCGTGGCCACGAGCAGATGACAGCCTCGCTCCAGATCCCGGATCTGCTGGCCGATATCAGCGCCGCCGTACACCACACAGGGCCGCACCAGAGAGCGATACGCAAACTAGAGGAAACACCAGGGTTAGACTGAGCGGAATCTAATGAGATCGTGTTCTGGTTAGAGTTGGGAATCATTTTAGTTTGAACGATTCCACTTATCGATTCCAACAAGGTATATAAAAAAACACATTCACATTTAGTCTTACTGCAAAACATATAATTGTATCTGAATATCATGAACCGAAATCAACAGTCTAAAGAACACTAACACAAGGAACGTTTGACTGTGGTTTAAAAACACCATAGAAAAACAACTAGCCGAACTAATGTACACAATATTAGGCTGCGGTCACTTTAAGAGCGGATCCAATACACTGACACACATTAAACCAGTGGTCTCAAACTCAATTCCTGGAGGGCCACAGCTCTGCACAGTTTAACTCCAACCAGCTCCAACTCACACCTGCAAGAAAGTTTCTAGTCATCCTGAAGACCTTGATTAGCTGGATCAGGTGTGATTAGGGTTGGAGCAAAACTGTGCAGAGCTGTGGCCCTCCAGGAATTGAGTTTGAGATCCCTGAATTAAACCATTCAAGCGTCAGACGACTGTTTAAGTCATTGAAATGCTCACAAAGGAATCGATAAGAGGAATCGAAATTACAACAAGTATTTGATTCCAGAATCTGAATGGGTTTGATTCCCGCCTCTAGTTCTGGTTGGGTGGCTGATTACCTTCCTGGCCTCGTCGTAGATCTGGAGCGCCAGTTCTCTTGTCGGAGCTAACACCAGAGAGATGGGATACTGCTTACGGCGGCCATATTTCCCATTTTCCTGAGGACAAGAACACACCCAGTTAAGATGGGCAACAAGTTTCCCTTTCTTGAGCTATTCCCAGACCGAGTCGGTACCTGAGCGCTGTTCTTGGCCGCCTGCAGCGCTTCTCCTGGGCCCTCGGTGTAGATCTGGCTCAGAACCGGCAACAGGAACGCTGCGGTCTTACCAGAGCCTACAGTCACAGACACAGGTGTCAATCAAGAGCAGTGTACCAAACACACACACACACGCTGAAACACGGAGCTGATGTCTGACCTGTCTGTGCGCACGCCATCAGATCCCTCTTGGACTTGATGATGGGAATGGCGTACTTCTGGACCGGAGTGGGTCGTGTGTAGCGGCTCAGGGCGATGTTACCCATAATGATCTCGCCCATCTCCAAATCCTGGAACTATCAACCAAAACACACAAAGCTGTTAAATTCAAACCATCAGGGATACACCGATGAACATTTGAGGATACCGATAAATCTTTATATTTGAAAGCCGATAACGATATATTGGCTGATTAGTTTAAATTCAAATTCTAATATCTTTTTTGACAGCCTGATTACAACAACAAGTCTCACCACTGAAGTCCATGTCCCAAACACACATTATAATGTTCTCATGGTTTTATGTAGCCAATATGCACTATCCTTTTCTTAAGTGATTCCAATTATATTTCGAGCAATTAAAAATCATGTTGAACAGTCGCATCTGAAGTGTCTCGGATGAAGACGTTATTAATCAGCTTTAATATAATCAGACAATTTTTTTTATTGGACTGATATTGATAACATTAAAAGTGGAGATACATCAGCTGATACCGATACGGTGGCCGGGTTATCGTGCATCCCTAGAAACCACTGATTTCCAGTTGAACTCTGCCGAGATCTTCATTAGGACACTCACACTCTCGATGTGCTGTGGGCAGTTCTGGCCTGTGGCTTCAACAGGAATGTCGTCATATTTCTCAAAGTTAATCCCGGTGTTGCTGGCAGCGAACAGCTCACTGCGAGGAAACCGGAAAACAAGCGTCAGGAAACACACCACTCTGGGTTTAACCCCATATGCAACGTCCAGTTCATATCAATGGATGCATGTGCAAGATTAGCACATATGAACACCATAACTACCTCATTCCGTCGCCTTTTGATGAATTATTAAACATTCTATTAGCCATTAGAAACAAAAAGGGAAAATGAAATTGCTTAAATGGAGGAAAAAAAAACTACTTGACACATAGGAAACAGGATGTGTGTTTGAGGGTTCGGGAACTCACTGTTCCTGGCGCTCGTTGGGAGGCAGTGGTTTGGACCAGTCCTCTTCATCCCGGGAGTCTTCTCCCCATCGGCTGTTCCCACCGCCACCGAACCCGCCGCGCTCGTACCTGCCGAACACACATGCGTCAGGCCGTGTCCACACTAACACACTTACGTTTGAAAACGTTTATTTCTGTTTTGTCCTTCCGTCCGCTTTATTAATGAAAACGCTCTCCAAAGTGGATCAATTTGAAAGTTTTCGGACTGTCAAAATGGAGGCTTTTAAAACCGATGATGTAAGTTTAGTCATGTGACGCATATTGTACCAATAGATATTCATGTTAATACTGGTAATGTGTGTGTTATGTGCCGTTCACTTTCACACGGCTGATGTCACTCTTCATATCTCAGTCCTGCACAGACGACAGAACTCACTCACATCTGCTGTCCTGCGGTGGAACATTAGCGCTCGCGTTTCAGACCAAACACAGCGAGTGAGAGCTGGACGCATCAGTGAGCGCGGAGATATTCTGCTAAATACAATGATCCTGTCAGAAGAATTGCGTGATAACTGTTCCGGTCTGCATCTCAGCGAGCTCTGTGAGGGGTTACGCATGCGCAGTAAAGGGGAATTTAGCGAGTTTCTCATCCACACTGAAACGCCTGAAAGTCCTGGTGTGGACAGAGAACGCTTTCAAACAAAAACGGTTTTCAAATGTATTCGGATTACTGTAGCTAAAGCTAGGAGCTACAGACTTCTGCTAGCTAACACGCTAAAGAGGAATACAGGTCTTACCGGCCCCTGGAAGATGATCCGCGGTCGTTGAAGAAAGAGGACTTGCCCCGGTCAGAGCGCCCACCGAAGCTGTTGTAGGCGGCGTCTTTTGGGGCGTTCCACCCACCGCCATCTGTCATAACCAAACACACACACTCGCATCAGAACACAGCAGGTGACGCAAGTCAACTCACATTTATATAGCGCTTTTTACAACAGATTTCAAAGCAGCTTTACAGAGAAAACCAGAATATAATACAACAAAGTTTGTTTCCAGAAGAAGCCGGCGTCACAGTCCAGCGTAAAGATGACATGTGCCCCTTACGGAGAGACCTGCGACTGTCAGACTGAACCTGGACGCTTCAATGTTAGCGGAGACATTATGTAGTTGTTGAGGAGTGACATTGATCATCTCATCATGTTTAACTTTACACTAAAGTTGACAGTTCCCCGACAGAACAGTTTCAGGCTTTGCTGGATCTTTATCATTGCGTTAGAACTGGTCTCTGTTGTCGCGTGTGAAACCAAATGTCGGCTGGTGTGTGTAAACGTGCAGATTAAGGGCCGCTAATATTATAATAAGATCCTCTTCATACGTCAGAAGGGGAAGAAATCTGATCGGCTTATTTTCTGACATGCTTGCAGAGAAAGGCTCACCAGAACACAGTCACTGGGTTTCACTTTCATGTTTTCTGTGTCGGTAGAAGCACCGGATTACAGCACTTCAACACGGGAAGAGTCAGATTTTCATGATATGTCTCCTTTAAATATTCAGTGATGGTTAATTTTTGCTGTAAAAAACGTTAACTTAATTTATATATATAGCCAATCTGAAGAAAACAGTGATGTCATCGTCCAGCTCGATGGACGGAGATCTCGATTATTGCAGGAGATCAATAATATTGTTGAATATTAAATGTCCTCAACTAAGCAAGACAGAGGAACTAAAACTCCATCAGAGACAGAATGGAGGAAAACCCTCAGGAGAATCTCAGTCGCTCAGTTCTCCTCTGGCCAACGAGCCAACAGTGTGTGATTATGATTGAGGTCAGAGGTCATAAGACATGCCTGCGCTCTGCAGAGTCTGGATGGGGTTGAAGGATCCGCCGGGTTTGCCCCTGAACCCTCCTCTTCCCCCGCGGTCGGTGCGCATCGGCCCGCGCCCGAACCCGTTCCCTCCGTTCATACGGGAGCCGTCGTGGAAGCCGTTCACGAAGCCGTTGCTGCGCCCGTTATCCCATCCTCCTGGAGAATCTGAGGGAGAGGAGAGCACGGGTTATTGAGACCGCAGGCACACGTCTCCGGTCTGCAGACGAGAGAGGGGCATTCTGGGGCGGAGAGGCACACGCAAGCAGTTAGTCAAGCAGGAACTCCACTCCTCAGCCAGCAGGAAGTCATCAGACCCACTGCGCTGGAAGGGTTTGCAAATTGCAGAAATTAAAGCAAAGCAAATGTGTCCGAGTCGGAGTGATCTTAAAGCCTGTGCACGCCATCTTGGAAACAAATGCCAAAATAACCTGTTAGTTACGATTCCAAGTGTGTGCTGAGAATTAGCTGTGGAATCATGCATATCTGAGCATCTTTCCCTCAAAGTTTCTCTTAGCCAAGGCTGTCAGAGTAGACACTTACAGCTTCCGGGTGCCACTGAGAAACCGCTCTGTCTACCAGAGGAGTAAGCTCCTGCTAAGAGAAAAAACGTGTAGTCAGGAGGACTAGAGGTCAAGGGTCGGGGAGACACGGCCAATGCGTTTCAGACAAGCTTTGGTAGAGTTTCAGAAGCATTTTATTGCTTTACATGCCAGCACAGATCACTCGTGTCATTGGACAAAACATGGATGAGGGGGTAAAGTGAGCCGGAACGCCAGTGGAAGACCACTGGATGTGAACTGAACCGTGCAACATGAACATCATGAAGATGACGTCACACACTGGTATCCCTACAGACATGCTGAACCACAAATGTAAAACACAAACATGGCAGATTTAATGTTAGACAATTACAACTTGTTCAGCGAGGCCTAAAGATGGCTCACACAAACAGTGATAACTGAAGAATACCTACAGTCGTCAACACTGATCAGAAGAGCTCAAAGGTGTTCTTAGACTAACTTTGATGAAAGGTTTTGATCCTCAGATGTTGACGACTGTACATTAGCGTCCACTTCTGCACTCGAGAACACGGGTTATTAGAAGCTGGATAAAGCTCGGACGGGTTCTGATTGGGTTTAGTGTTTTTATCGTTCATCAACTGTAAAAAAAATTGTTCTGAAAGTGATTCGTTATTGTGGTGGACTGCTAATCTTTTACATTTAAGAAGATTTTAAAACAATCTATCATTATAGATGTGAACTGGGACTTTACCATCAGAAGCTCAGAGGTGTACGTACCGTTTTTGGGACCTTCTTTGTTCCTTAAATGAGGTGGAATGTAACGCCCTGGTGAAGGACAGGCTTTGTTAGCATGGCAAACACACACACATTACTTCATCTAGAGGCAAATCTACTTCCTGGGCTTGAATGCCTCGATTAAACAAGATGTCAGAGCTGAAACTGGTCTGAGATGCAGATACTCACTTCCAGGGATTCCGTCAGCGTTGTTCAAGTCTAGCACAGCGAGCTGAAAGAGAAACGAGACACTGTTGAAAAAAAACATTAACACCTGAACCGGGTCATTGAGAAGAGCGAACAACGTCACTTCCGGCAGAGGGCGCGCGAGAGCTCGAGCTCATTCAGCACAAAAGATCACGGAGGACAAACAAATGTATAATTAAACGTCCACCAAAAAACTAAAATTTACTCGAACCCTTCCTGTAAAGTAAGTTGTAAATTGGATTAGACAACTGAATGTCAAACACAGAGCTGATAAACAGAAATAAATACCGCCACATCCCAATTAAAAAACCGAAACCCGAGTCAAAAAAGACAGAATAAAAGCCGAGCGTCTCTGAGGTAAATTACGCCACTAACATTTACAACACAACTTTAACACGCGTCATGCCTTTAATTCAACACTAACTAAACAGATTATTGATTATTAATGACTTGTCACATTATATTAATAAGATCTTAGAAGATTCTGAATGCTTCAGTCGAGATATTCGTGTCTGTTTGCGTTCATCTAACGTACAGAATAAATTCCGTTAAGACATGAAATGACAGCGAATATAAAATGTTATAGCAAAAGCAGAGAAACGGGGAACTGGTCAGACAAAGGCCCAGAAGCAGCTAAACAACAGGCCCGAGCGGCTCTAAAATCCACCAGATTAAAGTTTCCCCTCGCTGGATTTAACGTGTCCGAACGACATCATAATCTACACAAACATCCAAATACGAAACACGCAGTCCTCCCGAAACCCTTTAACGAAGCATCACATGAACACTGCGATGAAACGCAGCCGCGCGTGACGAATAAACGCTCCGCGTTCCGACGCGCCGCATCTCCGCCATCATCCGCGCATCGACAGCAGCGCCTCCATCTTAAACACGCAGCGCGGCTTCAGCGTCACCTCAACCCGCCCGAAACAGCCCGAAACCCCGCGATGGACCCTGGCTCACCTGCTGGTCTAGACCGTGTACATTCTCGACGGCCACATGACTCATAACTAACGAGTGGTGAAGGTTGATCTCGCGCTAAAACAGGGTTCTTTGTTTGCCGGTATGTTGCTCGTGCTCGCGATGCTCGTGTCCGGTGATTCCTCTCTCGACGCCGGTCGGTCAGACTTATAACTTTGACAAAAAAAAATGAAAGAAAAACGGTTTATTCCACAAAACGTAAACGTTGCTTTAAAATGAAACGTGTCGGTTTGAGTTTTCGTCCGTGTGTGTGAAAGCGTTGCGCGTCGAACTCGAGCTGCGCGTCTCTCTCAGTCTGAGGGTGAAATAAGAGCGCAGCGGAAACCGCGTCATTTTATTGGACGACGCGAGACGACAGATCTCACCGCGTGACGCGTTCTCGCGAGACTTCGAGGAGCGACGCCACATTGATCTGTTTACAATAGTAAATGCGGCCTAGTGGCGATTATAAAGTTTATCTCCATAATCTGTCAGCCATTTAACGCACGCGCATTTCGTCTTTTAAAGTCCCCCCTCCTGCAAATATGGCTAATTTGCTCTCGAAGCGCGCGTCCGTAGTTTTGATCTACAGGTCACGCGCACTAGAGCTGAGGAATGCGTGAATTAATAGCATGTGACCGTGACCGCGGATAATGACAAATTCATGTAAACATGAGCAAACATGATATGACTTGCCTTCTATTATAATGCGTTTGCAGGTATCAGTGTGTGTGTGTGTGTGTATCCTCCATCAGTGCATCTGAAGTGTAATCATGTAAACAGAACAGACATGTTAACAGTGCTCGAGGATCATCAGCTCTTCTTCATCCGGTCCACTCGTTTAATGAAGCGTTGCACAAGAATAATGACTTCTCCAAAAGCATTAAAACTGCCTGCTAATGCCAGAACATGAGGCTTTAAAACACACATTAAACTACAGGCCTTTTTAGCTTGTATTGCTTAGTTGGGGACATTTAATTAAATCTACAATATTATTGATCTCCTGCACTGACACCTTATATGAGAACTGAGCTGGACATATGGATATATATATATAAGGGTGATTCTCCAACTAGGAGCACTTTGGCACTGTGAGCTTATGGAAAATTCACTCTCTTAAAACAATCTTCCTAGCTTCATTAATGCGTCTTCTAACACAATATAGCAGTGGGCAGTTTTTTTTATTTTTTTATTTTTAACAGTTTTTCTGAAGAGCGCTTGCAAAGATGTCATTTCCACCACTTTTCAATTTATGTATTGTATTAAATATTTAAGGTGAATCTATTAAAGTGGATTTTGTTGAGGGAGGTGGAAATGACAGAAAGCCTCGGGACAGACTTATTTTATTCCAAAAACTGTTTAAAATTGTGATATACATATGGAATTTCGATGGTCTGATGTGATTTTATTTGTCCTTAAGACTAACATTTTTAAATCGATCCTTTAATATAATTTTTTAACATTCAAAGAGGGCCAGTCTGGGTTGGGGACAAGCATACAACTGCAACATCTGCTGATAAACAGCCTTGCAAACACAGGGGCAGGATTTGGTGGTCACTAGGATGTTGGAGCATGAACTTCATAAGGACAATTTATTTGTGCATTTATTTACAAAAAAAAGGCCAAGGACACACAAGTGCCTGTAGTTGGAGAATCACCCATAAATGAACTAAAATGAATCACTTTTTTACAACAGAAATGAAGCATCACTGAGCTGACTTAAGCTGGACTGAGACGCTATTTTCTTCTGGAAACTGTTGCATTATTTCCTGTGATGTCTGTAAAGCTGCTGTATAAATGAAGCTGACTCGACTAAAGGCATCAGATGGGGGCAGTGTATTAGACAGACGGGTTAATCAAATACCATTTATTTTTACCTTTAAAGTATAATTTTACAGTGTGCTGGGTTTGTACAGTGCTCGAGGGCTGATCGAGGAATATTACTCATGCACATCTCACAAAAACATCTGTAGAATTCAAACAAAATTAAACCCTGAAAAGGAAAACCAAAGCAAAAGGCAGATGTCATTCTGATGAGGCGTGTGAGGGCGTCAGCAGAGGCCTGCGCTGTAGTGATCACGGTTTAACCCCTTCATCCACTCACTGGCCACTACTGGTCCGGGCTAAGGCCTTCAGTGTGTGCTGGGTCTGGGTTCTGGACGATCCACACGCTGACCGACAGATGCCAGCTACTCAATGATTTAACAAGCATGTGTGTGTGTGTTTCTGCGTGCAGTGGGTATTTGAAACCATCGGAAAGCTAATGAAAAGTCAAGCTTGCATTTAAATGTTTAATTTATTGTTTCTAGTGGTGCGATGCTTCTGTTATTATGCGTCTGTGCAGGAAAAGAAAGACTTCTTCAAAGTAAACTTCAGTAAAGCAGCTCCAGAATCCCACCGTCGCCCGAACAAACAACAGTCGGCAAAAACAGAACTCTGTACAGTAAATATCCTCTTCAAAATAACAACGTAAGGACGACGCCTTCTCATTCAAACGCTCAAACTCTTCTCAAATTCAACAAAATAACCTCTATCAGAGAAAACAGCAGAGCTGAAGATGGTGCGGTTCAGTTTCCTTCGCAGGGATTTTGGTTTTCAGACAAAAGAGAACAAGAGCCACACTATGAATCCAGTACAGTACGTGCTGTCGATGAATCCTGTAAATCTCCTCGGAAACAGAGTAGTGTGTCCGTGGCTGCGTTCTCATTGGACAGGGGCAGAGGAAGTGGGCGGGGCCGACTCAGAACTAGGCCAGATGCAGTTCCACTCGAACACCAGATCTTTCACTGTCAGCCTGTTGGAAACACACATGAAACATCGAGATGTGCCGCTCCGAGCGTCTGGATAGAGTGTGTTAAAGAGCCTGACAGGAGATGACATCACACTCCTAACAGGCCAAAGGCTTCCTGATGAATGGAGAAAACAAAAGAAACAAAAGTGCTGAAAGACTCCAATGACTCCGAGTCGATCCACAAACGACGAAGCCTCGGGTTTCCCTTCATTCTGCTGTGTGTGTTACAGGATGATGATGATGATGATGATGATGATGATGATGTCGTCTCTGGAAATGGAGGGCGTCCCAAACTCCAGATTTCTGCACACTATCTCCACAGCATCACCACTCCTGCCGGTTCACACAGAGCTCTGTGTGTGTGTGTGTGTGTGTGTGTATATGTGTGTGTGTGTTTGCGCACCGAACTCTGCAGCGTTGAGATCCGCGTGTGTGTGTGTGTGAGGAGAGAGAGTCAGCACTGCAGGAGTTGGGTGTGTTACGCGAGTGTGTTCTCCGGTTCTGGTCTCTGGAACGAGCGGGTCGAGTCTCTACTCTTTACTCTGGGCCGGGGGAGCCTCGTCAGACCCGTCCCAGCTCTCCTGACTCGCCCGCTGAGGGTTATTCATGTGCTGAGCGGCCGGCCCGGTGTACGGCTGCCCGTGAGGAAGAGTGTTCACCTGCGGAGAGAGAGAGAGAGAGAGAGAGAGAGAGAGAGAGAGAGAGAGAGAGAGAGAGAGAGAGAGAGAGAGAGAGAGAGAGAGAGAGAGAGAGAGTGAGAGTGAGAGTTAATAATAGTCCTCGCTGTAAAAGTGCATTTAGAAGTCGCTGCAGAAGAAGAGTTTGTGCTAAACGCTAGGCTAGTGGCGTGTGTGTCGCTCACCTGCTGATACTGAGGCTGTGCTAAACGCTAGGCTAGTGGCGTGTGTGTCGCTCACCTGCTGATACTGTAGGCTGTGCTTAAACGCTAGGCTAGTGGCGTGTGTGTTGTGTCGCTCACCTGCTGATACTGAGGCTGTGCTAAACGCTAGGCTAGTGGTGTGTGTGTCGCTCACCTGCTGATACTGAGGCTGTGCTAAATGCTAGGCTAGTGGTGTGTGTGTCGCTCACCTGCTGATACTGAGGCTGTGCTAAACGCTAGGCTAGTGGCGTGTGTGTCGCTCACCTGCTGATACTGAGGCTGTGCTAAACGCTAGGCTAGTGGTGTGTGTGTCGCTCACCTGCTGATACTGAGGCTGTGCTAAACGCTAGGCTAGTGGCGTGTGTGTCGCTCACCTGCTGATACTGAGGCTGTGCTAAACGCTAGGCTAGTGGCGTGTGTGTCGCTCACCTGCTGATACTGAGGCTGTGCTAAACGCTAGGCTAGT
Source organism: Rutilus rutilus (assembly GCA_021464565.1). Classification (NCBI taxonomy): domain Eukaryota; kingdom Metazoa; phylum Chordata; class Actinopteri; order Cypriniformes; family Leuciscidae; genus Rutilus; species Rutilus rutilus. The sequence goes on along the minus strand of JAJAQA010000012.1, from coordinate 39,960,471 downwards.
GGTGTGTGTGTCGCTCACCTGCTGATACTGAGGCTGTGCTAAATGCTAGGCTAGTGGCGTGTGTGTCGCTCACCTGCTGATACTGAGGCTGTGCTAAACGCTAGGCTAGTGGTGTGTGTGTCGCTCACCTGCTGATACTGAGGCTGTGCTAAATGCTAGGCTAGTGGTGTGTGTGTCGCTCACCTGCTGATACTGAGGCTGTGCTAAATGCTAGGCTAGTGGTGTGTGTGTCGCTCACCTGCTGATACTGAGGCTGTGTCGCTGGAGAGTGAGGATAGAGGGCCGTGTCTTCAGGCGGCGTCGAGTCGTGCTCATCAGGGGCTTCCTGGTCGTCGGGCTCCTGAACACATCAAACATACGTGTGTGTCGATTAGCAGAGAGCAGTGCTGACAACACCGCGGGTTAATGTTCGGCTCCCAGAGAACGCGTCGCCCGATGACACGTACAGCTGAACTCAAGGCTGCACGATATTTCAAGACACTGAGATTCCTGCGATATTTAATGCGTTATGAAAAGATCTTTACCAGATGATTTTAATAACTGTATTTGGGAAAGATGAATTATTCTAGAGTGTTTTGTTGGGGGGGGGTTAAACTACAAAGAAAATATATTTAAAAAATTATTAAAAAGGTGAAATATAACTTTTTGCTCTGAGGACTGAGGAGATGAACGATTTCAGAAAAACTTAAAAAAATATAGGTGTTCATACTTGGGTTTGATTTTGCAAGAAGCAACTCGAACTACTATTAAAATACTACTATTTACATCTTCATTTCTTCCTTTTTCAAATGGCAAACCATCAAGCTTTTATTTTGACGGGTTGCTGCCGGTCATGAACCACATGACACGCTTCACTCTGAAACCGCTAGCGCATACGTTTATTTTATTAAACCGTAGCGATATCTCTGTTGTTCTGATAGATATCGTGCAGCCCTACCTTGAGCGAAAACTGTGGATAAAAGCGTCAGCAAACTGCATGAATGTAGACGTTAACAACTTTGCAATAAAACAAAAACTTCAAAATCTTAATATCTTCCTAAACATCTCAGAGTCGCACCCGTTATGCAGAAGCAGCTGAACTCACCAGAGGCGTAGGGTGAGGTTTGAGTGACTGAGCGCTCACCTCTTCAGGACAGAGCTCGCAGGCCTTGGCTAGCGTCATGCGCGCGCTGTGGGAGCGCTCCAGGAAGTAGCCGTTGGACGTCTCGTTGCTCTGCACTGGCGGAGACCAGTTGTTGTATGTGTACTGAGGGTTTCCAGTGTAAGGCCTGCGCTCCAGCTCGTCTCCCAGCCATTCCACCGCCCACGTCCACTTCCTCTTCAGGTCCCCGTTACTCTACACACATGCACAACACAGTCACTGGAACCAGCTCTTATTCACCCAGCGCTACAGCATATAAACGCTCTAAAAATTCTGTATTATGAATTTTTAAGGCCAGACAAGTCATTTGATGAGGTCAGTTTCTAAAGAAAGACACGCCTGCGCACATATATATTCATACGCACACACCTATAGACTAAACACATGACTGAACACGTCAGCGTTCTCACAGGTTCATGTTTTTGAAGTTTACACGGAGATGATCACATTTTAAAAATGTTTCACTGCTTGCACCTTGTATCCTGTTCCAGAGTGTGTGTTCTCGAGCTCCAGAGTGTGTGTTCTCGAGCTCCAGAGTGTGTGTTCTCGAGCCCCAGAGTGTGTGTTCTCGAGCCCCAGAGTGTGTGTTCTCGAGCTCCAGAGTGTGTTCTCGAGCTCCAGAGTGTGTGTTCTCGAGCCCCAGAGTGTGTGTTCTCGAGCTCCAGAGTGTGTGTTCTCGAGCCCCAGAGTGTGTGTTCTCGAGCCCCAGAGTGTGTGTTCTCGAGCTCCAGAGTGTGTTCTCGAGCTCCAGAGTGTGTGTTCTCGAGCCCCAGAGTGTGTGTTCTCGAGCCCCAGAGCGTGTTCTCGAGCTCCAGAGTGTGTTCTCGAGCCCCAGAGCGTGTGTTCTCGAGCCCCAGAGTGTGTGTTCTCGAGCTCCAGAGTGTGTTCTCGAGCCCCAGAGCGTGTGTTCTCGAGCCCCAGAGTGTGTGTTCTCGAGCCCCAGAGTGTGTGTTCTCGAGCCCCAGAGTGTGTGTTCTCGAGCTCCAGAGTGTGTGTTCTCGAGCTCCAGAGTGTGTGTTCTCTGAGCCCCAGAGTGTGTGTTCTCGAGCCCCAGAGTGTGTGTTCTCGAGCCCCAGAGTGTGTGTTCTCGAGCCCCAGAGTGTGTGTTCTCGAGCTCAAACACTGTGTGTGAACAAACGGCCAGAACACATTAAAGTTTCTGTTTCCTGTGAGAACGGTGTGTGTTAGCAGCCGCTAAACTAATGATCTTTACAACGGAAGTGAATCAATCAAAACTAACTTTTTCTGGACAATAACTTTATTCTAGATCTGCTGTAAAGCCTAATCTCTGTTACTGTAATCTCCTGTTATCACTGTAAAGCTGCTGTGGATCATCTGTATTAGAGCGCTGTATAAATGAAGGAGACTTGAATGGGCAACATGATAGAGAAACGAAGCTGACGAATGTCCCTTTCCCGAGCGCTCAGACAGATCCTCCGGCTGCCGACGAGACGAGCCTCCTAGAGTCGCTCCTGCTGTGCTAACTGCACTCTGGGATTGAGTAGGAAGTGTGTGGGTGTGTGTGGGTGTGTGTGGATGGTGTGCACAGCTCACCTGCAGGATCTGATAGGCCACAGAGCAGTTGCTGAACAGCGCCACCATGCACTTAATGCACTGATAGGCCCGTTTCTGGTAATGGTTCTTGGAGCGCTGGATGGTGTCGAAGAGCCCGTCTCGGTCATCAGGGATGCCCTTCAGAACATTGTGGATCCTAAACAGAGAAGGACACGGGCAGGAGTGAGGACACTTGCTCAACATCAGCTGTTGACACGTGCAGCAATGATGCTGTTATTCCCAGTAATCAGAGCCAGGGTGTAACCGCAGTGATGTTTACATGACACGAGCAAACCTCTTCACTTCCGCCTACACGCAGTTTTCATTTTTCTGATTATCTCCAAGAATTGTGTGAAGAATCTACAGGTGATGAACGCATACATCATGTGTCCCTGTTTTAAACTACTAAAAACATTTCTATGGACGCATTCAGTGACGCACGTAAACGTGTCATCATTATACTGCATTACATTCATGTCACACAACGTTGTCAACATAAACTTGTTTATTCAGCAACTTCTTCCCTGCTGGTCATGGAGCCGTCACGAGCAGAGAGTGGAGGAGAGGCCATTAGAGTCTTTACATGCCTATTTATTGCCAAAGTGTAAAGGTTTAGAGGCTCATCGGTCACTGTTTCCCATGTTCGTAGAGTTAGTTTCTGGAGTAAATATATAGGCTATAATCTGTGTGCGGTTTAATAATGGCGGGTGCTGGTGTTTCGCGTGCGTTCGGCCAATCAGCGAACACTACCGTCCCGGAGAGTTCCTCTAGCGCTGGGTTAGAGCGACTCTGAAGGAGGAGTAAAGTAGTTCCTCCAAAAGAGTTTCTAGAACTAAAATCGCTCCTAGTTCCTGCGGTGCGAACACGCCGACATCCGGGAACGTCCGCCAATAGCTCTAGGAACGATGAAGAGGTTCCTCCGGTGGGAAAGCCCCTGATGGACACTACAACTATGAGCTTAATCGCATCAATTTGATCAAAGCATTGCGTTTACATGAGGTAAAGTTGAATCAGAATACATTCCCTGAATCTCATTATAATCTTGTTATGAGTGAGCATGTGACCGCAGTGAGTGAGCATGTGACCGCAGTGAGTGAGCATGTGACCGCAGTGAGTGAGCATGTGACCGCAGTGAGCCTCACCTGTGCGTCTGCCACGAGTCCTCGATCAGGAGGATCTGCAGCAGGAGATCCAGGTACGGCCTCAGCTCGTAGGTGTAGGAATACGCCACCTAGCAGAGAACCTTCAGTGAGTGTCGTGAGGAAGAAACACACACACACACACTCACACGCACGCACTCTCACACACTCACTCACACACACTCACACACACTCACACACACACACGCACACACACACACTCACACGCACGCACTCTCACTCACTCACACACACACGCACACGCACACGCACACGCACACGCACACACACACACACACACACGCCAGAGCAGCTCGCTGAGCACCGTGGAGGAGAACTGAGGGTTCTCCCAGCAGCAGAAGCGCAGCAGCTTCACCGTCTCCTCAGAGTTGCTGCAGTCCTCGATGATCTTCTTCACGTAGCTGGTGCGCACGAACAGGGTCTCGGCCACGGGCGGCTGCAGGGGCATGATGGGAAGCGTGAGGCCGGGGTCACCGTACGGGTTGGCCAGCGGGGGGTTCCCTGTCGGAGAACAGTGACAGTAGGGATGGGCCATATATTAGCTTTGCGATTTACCGGTAAAACTTCTCCTCACGATGAGAATTAGTTCCTGCGATAATATCGCTAAAGGCTAGTGATGATGTGCTTCTGTTCGGGACCCATTCATTCATAGCTCACGTGCAGCGAAAACACCAGACGTGAAGCAGGAAAGACAGCAGGACTAGCCCTCACCGTTAATGGAGGACTGCATGCGCGAGGACACGTCGCAGCACCGCAGCAGCAGCGACACCACCGTGTAGAGTTTGCCCAGCTCTGCGTATTGGTACTTGATGGGAGGACCGGGACCCTCGTCCAGCGCCACCAGCATGAAGGTGGACGGCACGCTTAACTTCAGCAGCTGCGTCTTCTCTGCCAGACCTGCAACAGACAGATGGGTAATATTAAGACGCTCAGTTACCCTTAAAGGTGACATATTATGCCCCTTTTCACCAGATGTAATATAAATCTCTGGTGTCTCCAGAATGTGTGTGAAATTTCAGCTCAGAATACCAGATCATTTATTCTATCTTGTCAAATCTGCCTCATTTAGGGTGTGAGCAAAAACGTGGTGTTTTTGTGTGTGTCCCTTTAAATGTAAATGTGATTTAGCTCCGCCTCCGTTCAGAAGAGGGCGGAGTCTTTACATGAGCTTCAGAAACTCCGGCAATAACAAAACAGGCCAATCTCACTCATCCAGAATCCCAGAATAACCAGTAGCGAGTGCAGCCTTACGGAGAGACTCAGGAAGAGTTTCTGAATGTTAGTGGAGACATTTGTGTAGTTGTTGTGGAGTTACACTGATCATTTCATCATCATGTTGAACTTCTCCACAAGTGTCCACAGTTCCTGAGGTCTTTATAAGACAGCGGTGACATGTTCTGGTCAATAGTGTTCAGTGCTCGTCTGTGCTCAACCACAGAACAGTTTCAGGCTTTGCTGGATCTTTATCATTGCGTTAGAACTGGTCTCTGTCGTCGCTTGTGAAACCAAATGTCGGCTGGTGTGTGTAAACGTGCAGATGAAGGGCCGGTAATATTATAATAAGATCCTCTTCCTTAGTCAGAAGGGGAAGAAATCTGATCGGCTTATTTTCTGACTCACCAGAACACAGTTACTGGGTTTCACTTTTCACGTTTTCTGTGTCGGTAGAAGCACCGGATTACAGCACTTCAACACGGGAAGAGTCAGATTTTCCTGATATGTCCCCTTTAACCTTCTGCGCACCCTGTGCAGACTCATGGCAGTCGAGAGAACGAACACTCACCCAGGTTGGCGTACATGACGAAGAGGTTGAAGTACTGCTGAAGGTGCCGCCCGTGTTCGGACACTTCTCTCCTCAGCAAGTTCAGCACCGCCCGTAACAGGTGATCGCTCAGGGTCACGGGGTCACAGGCCTGTTCACAACGACAAACGGCTGTTTAAACGCCACGCCAGCTTCTGTGGCTCTTCATGATGAGAAACCTTATAAGCTTTTTAAAATCTAAAGACTAAATGTGGTCTAAAGGAGTTCCCCGATGATTTACTCTCCTCCACGTCATCCAAGATGTTCATGTTCTCTTTCTTCAGTGGAAAAGAAATGAAGGTTTTTGAGGAAAACACCAGGATGTTTCTCCATATAGTGTCTTCAATGGGGTCCAACGGGTCGAAGGTCCAGATGTGAGTTTCAGTGCATTTGTGGTTAAAAGTATATAAATGATTATTTGTTATAAAATGTCCGCTGGTTTGTCTAGATCAGACTCTTATTCCTCGGCTGGATCGTGTCGAGACTTTGAAGCTGCACTGAAACTCACATCTGGACCTTTAAGTTGGACCCCATTGAAGACACTATATGGAGAACAATCCCGGAATGTTTTCCTCAGAAACCTTAATATCTTTTCCACTGAAGAAAGAAAGACATGAACATCTTGGATGACGTGAGGGAGTGTAAAGTATCAGGAGATTTTAATTACTACTATTTTAAACTACTACTTTAACATTGTTAAAAAATTATTATTAACTGAATTAAAAAACATGGCTAAACCCATCATCACTATCTAATAAAACATGCTACAGGGATACAGGGATACAGGCTATCCATGCTACAGGGATACAGGGATACAGGCTATCCATGCTACAGGGATACAGGGATACAGGATTTTGACAAAGAGAACATGTTGGTGGATCTTTTCCTAATATTAAAAACTTGTGTCATCCTGTAACGGCCTATTCTGCAACTGGTATAAACAATGGAGTATAGAACCCACTTTTGCTTGCCATTTGTTAAAGTGCCCCATTATGCTTTTTCAGATGTTCCCTTTCATAATACAGGGTGTCTGTGACTGTAAAAGCTCTGCAAGATCAAAGTGCAGATAAATAAAGTTTTTGTTTCCTAAAACAAAGTGATTCTGAGCTGAAACGAGTCGTCAGTAATTCAGTCTCTGCTGATCCTGTGTAGGTTTGTAACTCATTAGCATAATGCCAGCCTGTGGTGTTGATTGGCTGAGCAGCGTCTCTTAGCCCCGCCCTCAAACACTGTAGTGTATCTGAGACTGGAAGAGTTTGGCTCGTGTTGTTCATGTGGAGAAGACGCTGTTTTCTGAGATTGATACAGTGAAACCCACGCCATCGTTACTGTTCGTATCACTGTGATCAAGAGCTGAGATTCAGATATGATAATGAGCGTTTGCTTTCTGACCAATCACAGCAGAGCAGCTCTCAGAGAGGCGGGGCTTAGAGAGACTGAATCCTTGATGGAAGCGTTTCAGACACTGAGAGAAAAGAGCTGAAGCTGCAGTGGAAACTAGGAACCTTTAAAAATAGCATCATAGGGGCATTTTAATATAGGAACTTTCCTCTCTCCCATTTAAAAGACCTTTAAAAACTGATAAATCCATTTCATCCCCAAAATGTTTTCAGCCTAGTCTACATGACACGGATAAGCACAATGAGGTTTAGCTGAATCACTGGTTGAGGAACGTGGGACACGGATCTGTGAGATCCTTCTGTACTGGTTTCTCTCCTGTACTGGTTTCTCTCCTGTACTGGCTTCTCTCCTGTACTGGCTTCTCTCCTGTACTGGTTTCACTGGTTTCTCTCACCTGTGTGGATGTGCTGGGAGAGGTAACTGGAGCAGGACACGGGCCGTCCTGCAGGGAAAAGTGTGCGATGAAAACGATTAGCTTGGCGAAGGCTCCGCGGACCTCGGCACTGGGACACTCCAGCAGGAACTCGGAGAAGCGCGTGGGGAAGGAGAACAACACGCTGTGAGCAAACCAGCTGCGCACGTTCTTGCTGTGACGCAACAGCAGACACAGGGCGTCATACCTGACGGAGAAACAGAAGAGAGAGGGGTCAGGTGACACTGAACACACACCTGGACCGGACACTAATGGTGCAGCGGATCACAACACTCACGGTTCGGATCATCTACGGTTTTTGAGCTACGGATCGGATCATTTTTCGGGTTTAGCAAAAAAAATACAATTATGTATAAATTATAAAAAAAAAAAATGTTTTATATTATTATAACTTTGCTTTTTATTTATTACTTAAAGCTCACTTGAAGTTCTTCGATACCACATCAAAAACTGCTAGCCTAACTGGTAAAGTTCAAACATTATTAAAGACAAGTGAACAGTCAGTGATAAAATAAGAACAATTACACAAATTACAAGCAGAGACTAAATAAAGCCTAATATTCCTGCTGTTGTCTGTCATTAATGTTAATAAAACAACAAAATACAGCTTTAACTAAATATTTGTTTACAGTGAATAAATAGTGTTATTTTACATTTAGGCCTAGTTTTTCATTTCTGTACCTGCTGTTAGACTTTATAACTTCATTTAGTATTAATCTCTGCTTATAATTTGTGTATTTGTTCTTATTTTATTACTGACTGTTTTATTTTTAATAGTTTTGGGTTGGACTTTTATATTTAGACTTTTAGAACTGTATCTTTAATGTTTTTGTTAAAGTTATAGTACTTAGTGTGAACGGCCTTTAGTAATTCCCATACTTTCATGACTTGACTATTATTCTATTACTATTATAGTGGTAGTGTTAAATTCGTTAAATTATGAAACGACACTAACGAAGTTCTTTCGCTGGTTTCTGTGAGTAAAACTGCGATCAAACCTTCTGTAATAATTCCAAACATGAATCTCGACTATATGAATAAATGCACATACGCAGCGCTGTGTGACAATAAATAGTCTATTTTCTATTATTATTAATAGAAAATAAATACAAAAAAAATGTTTTTTGCTGTTGTTTTAATAAAAAAACACGAATGTAATTTGGTATTAGGTTACAAATTTCACCGTTTTAATTTTTGAGAGAAATGTCTTGTTTTTATAATGTTACAGAATGGATTAATTTATGACAAATAGTCTATGAACAAAAATCAGGAAACTAGATTAGGTGAAATAAACCAAACATACGAGTTCTATGAGACATTCTCTGGATTTGTATTTGATATGAAAGAGCAATAATTCTCTCAAATGACAACAATTGTTGTGATTATAATTTTAAGCAAAATAATCATTGGCCTATTATCAATGTAACCATTATGCAGCATAATGAAAATATGACTAAGTTTTCATTGACTAAAACTAGATAAAATGCCCAGGCTTTTAGTCGACTAACCCTTGACTGATGAAAACAGGGCAAGACTAAATATGATAAAAACTAAAAAGTACATTTGACACAGGACTAAGACTAAATGTAAAAATAGCTGACAAAATGAACACTTTATAGTAGGCGTGTCCTCAGTTTCGACAGCTGGCGCACAGCTAACGCTCAGCTAACGCTCAGCTAACACTCAGCTAACGCTCAGCTAACGCTCAGCTAACGCTCAGCTAACGCTCAGCTAACGCTCAGCTAACGCTCAGCTAACGCTCACCAGTCGCTCGCAGGGCCTCGGACGACCTTCTTCGTGTGGAAGCCGGTGCTAAACAGGAATCTGGCAGCAAGCTGTATACTTATCATGGCTATTTCTTCAGCTTCTGGTAAAAGGTGATCTTGACCTAGAAGGAGCAGAGAAGAGGAGCATCTCAATACGACAATTCACCATGACGTCACAACAGTAATAGACGTTCTTCCGGGTGGCAAAAGCCGAAGCGTTCCTATGGCAACGCTAGTAAATTGCTTGAAAGGGAGGCCCACCGTCGACAGGAAAAATGTAATACATTTTTTTTTAAATTAAATATAATGCATTTTTTTTATCATAATAACAACTGTGTTTAATGATATAAGTAAAAAAAATATAATAAATATGTAATATAGTAGGCCTACACATAATTAGCAAAAAACTCTCTATAGCTCTTTTTTTCTAGCCCAAATAACGTGCTATATAGCCTATCATGGTCATTAAATGGCTTTCCTGAGGTAAATGTTATGTGGCAGTTGTTCTCCAGCTGTTATATCGTCCTTTGCGCGGTTGAAAAACACTGACTGGTCGATATTATGTATGAGGAATATACATTTCGGTAAGTTGCGTGAGAAAATGGATGTGTGGCGTGAGAGCGCGTGAAAAGTGACAATTGCGTGAGTCTCACGGTGAACGCGTGAGAGTGGGCAGCCCTCTTTTACTTCAGGCAGTGACTGGCAATGAGTCTCTTCATCAAAAGAGACAAGTTTACTAATATTAGTCTCGAATTTCCCCGGCGGAAGATAAAAGCTCTGCTGTGATTCTGAAGATGGACCGTTTTGAGAATACACGAAGCAGAGTTGAAGGGCAAGCAGGGTTGGCAGCAGAAATGTAAACGTTGGATGAATCATATCATTTAGGGGATCATTAAGATTTCCTACTTTTGACGACACAGCGTCCACTCGCTATAACCTCCTCACCCACAGGACATCGATGAAACCCCTACAGCTTTTGCTGTATATCTGGCAGCGTAACCCCAAACACAACACGTTTTCATCATCGTTTTAACTTTGATCAACAACAATGTTTTTAACTATGTAACTGTTGCAGTCGCCGGCTGGATCTCTTCAGTTAGGGCTCTTACAGAGTCAACGCATCGATACGCACACGCGCCTGCAAGGCTACGCATCGCTACGCTTCGGCCGCCATTATGCGTCTATGCGCAGCAAAATGTGTCGTCCCAGTTTTTGATACGCGACGCACCGTTGCATGCAATACTATGCGTTGTTGGTGGGGGCGATACTGCAAGTTGCTTGCGTCCGACGTGTAGACTATGAAAGGGAGCACGTCGCTCACGTTGACTCTGTAAGAGCCCCTAGTCAGTGGAAGCTGCTCGCGTTCTGCCACCCGGAAGTTACTCGGTGCCTATTGTTTACAAACATTCTGAAAAGGCCTATAGATCAGACGTTTGCAGATCCTCAGACACGAGCCACTGACTGAGGCCGAGTCCACACGCACACGGGCTTTCCTCCACATTCACGTCCACATGAAAACGCAAGAACACGCTGTCAAAAGCATGCCAAACCAACAGGTGGCGATATAAGTGTAGAAACCGGAGATTTTGGCTTGTGATGTCAGAACCGGAGCTGGTAATAACGTTTTTTTCCAGGCTTCTGATTGGCCAACATTGCTTTTACAGTTGATAAAAATCTTCACCCTGGAGTTTTCATTAAGTTTGGTCTCAGTGAGCGGATCCTGCGTGTGCGTGTGGACGAGCGGCCGGAGCTGTTGGCGTGGACAGGGCCTGAGGGGGTCTCACCTGGAGGAGGGTTCAGGTATACGCTGTTGCAGGTCAGCAGCTTCTTCATGAACTGGAAGTACTCGAGGCTGAACTGCATGCGGCTGTGCATGAACTGCACGTTCTGCTTGCAGACGCTGGCCTCGATGGCCAAGGGCATCTTGGGTTGGTTGGGCCGGGACGCGAGCGTGAGTTCGGTGATGTACTTCAACAGCTCGCCGTCGCCCCCTGTGGCGTCCATGCGCTCGTAGAACAGGATATAGGCGTTCCACCAGCGCTTCTGCCGCCGGTACGACATGCGCTTCATCATGTGATCGAACACCTCGCCCATGTACTCTCCACCAAAGCACTGGTTCTTCATCTCCTCGTCGTCGTCCATCTTACACTCCGTCACGTCACCGTCGTCAAACTTATACCAGCGGTCCTTCAGCCCGTCGCCGTCGCTGCCGTGGCGCTGCACGATGTACGAGTAGTAGTGTCCGCCGCTAGCCTGACCCGAGTGCACTAGCACGCCCACGAGCCTGTAGCGCGAGCTAGCGTCGGGATCCGCCGGGGGGTTCTCCGGGATAACCTGGCTCTCCAGCGGAACCTCGTCCCCCTCCAGCTTTGCCACGCCGGCCACCGTGTACGGCTCCATGTCCAGCTCGCGAGGGAACTCGAAGTAATCGTTGAACTTGATCGCACACTCGCGCTCCCAATCGTAGTCGAAGCGCTTCAGCTGGATGGCTAACACCGGCGGGAGCTTCTTTATGAGGAGACGCTTCACGGTGTCCACCTGGCGGAAAACCACAGGATAGATGGAGAGAGAGAGAGAGAGGGGGGGAGAGGGGGAGAGAGAGAGAGAGAGGGGGGGGGGGGGGGGAGGGGGGGGGGGGAGGGGGGGGGGGAGAGAGAGAGAGAGGGGGGGGGGGGGGAGAGAGAGAGAGAGAGAGAGAGAGAGAGAGAGAGAGAGAGAGAGAGAGAGAGAGAGAGAGAGAGAGAGAGAGAGAGATGATTGCTCATTAGAGATTAATGCCATGTCAGCTTCTAAGGCTATTTTCATGACAAAAATTCAATTAGAAAAATACAAATATCATATAAATACAATAAAACCAAGCAAACAAACACAAGTCATATTATACAAATTATTTAAAATTAACATGATTAAAAAAAATCCCAAACTTTTTCAGGCATAATCTTACTAATTAAGTCCTTAAGTGAAATAACTTCATAAAGAGCATTCTGCTTGTATGAAACGCAGGACAGTCGATGACCTGTGTCTAACAGAGAGAGGGGAATCTCACAACACATGCAGAGAGTCGCTCTTCCCCTTTCAGCATGAGGGAAAACCACAGGAAAACATCACAGATCTGCACTTTACACGAGTTTGGGAGATTCAGGGAAGACATCCTACCTTTTTGTTGCACTTCTCACAGTGGTAGGCGTTGGCTCCCTCCAGGAGATCCCCTTTGACGTACTGTTCTAAAGAGTCCAGGAGGTTCTGGTGGTTCCGGATGTCAACGTTCAGCGTTGTGAAGGATTCCTCACACTCGTACCTGTGAACACACCAGGGTTCATTTCCTACTTCCCTTTACCTCTGTACAGGTAAACGTTCTCAAACTGAATCCAGTTCGCAATCTATTGACATTTTCGTCAACGAATTACAACTAGACGAAAATGTTAGGTAGAGATTTGGAGAACCCAGTCAGAACGGATGTGTGTGTGTGTGTGTGTGTGTGTGTGTGGTACATGCGCACATTTGAACTGTAACGCGCTGATCTACCCGGCGGGACACGAGTCATCATGCGCTTGAAGCGTCTCAAAAAACATTAAAATGTACCGCCTGTGAGAAAGAAGAGCAGACGTGTGGAGAGATCTGAAGAAGAGTGAGGACGTGAAAGAGAACTTTACTCGTGTGGTTTTCTGTGCGCACAAACACACACACACACACACACACACACACACACACACACACACACACACACACACTCGAAGCATGCGGCCGCACACACAGCACAACATTACATCTTAATGTCCGGTGTGGAGAGTATTCACGTAAACACCGTCGGTTGTGTCTCTACAGAACGTCAACAGTGAGAGATCAGATGTGCATCAGTGCAGTGGATCCACGCAGTCGGTCTTAAAGTGACGTAATAACCCTAATGCCGTCTGTGCCCTTAATATTAATCACATTAACAGGTTAATAGATGTTTTCTCCGAGAGTATATGGGTTTGGACATTTCAGAGAAATTCTAAATGAATGCATTACAGTTGAACTAAACACACACACACACACACACACACATATACACAGAGAATCCCTCAGATTGATTGACAGGCCTTCTCTCACCTGTGAGGACAGCCCTGACAGATCTTCTGGTCTGCAAACGAGCCCCCCAGGATCCTGCTGAGCATGCTGGGATGCCCGAGGGCCTTCAGCGCCTCATCCAGACTGTCCACCAGTGAGTTGAAGAACTCGAGAGCGTCGTGCTGTTCTCTCAGATTGACTGGTTCCCCCCATAACCTGCAGGAACCAATCAAACGCAGTCATCTTCACATGAGCCGCTGAACAACACCGATAATGACGGTTCACACCGTGTGTGTTCGCCTGTGTGTTCGCCTGTGTGTTCGCCAGTGTGTTCGCCTGTGTGTGTTCGCCAGTGTGTTCGCCTGTGTGTTCGCCTGTGTGTGTTCGCCAGTGTGTTCGCCAGTGTGTTCGCCAGTGTGTTCGCCAGTGTGTTCGCCAGTGTGTTCGCCAGTGTGTTCGCCTGTGTGTTCGCCAGTGTGTTCGCCAGTGTGTTCGCCAGTGTGTGTTCGCCAGTGTGTGTTCGCCAGTGTGTGTTCGCCTGTGTGTTCGCCTGTGTGTTCGCCAGTGTGTTCGCCTGTGTGTTCGCCAGTGTGTTCGCCTGTGTGTTCGCCAGTGTGTTCGCCTGTGTGTTCGCCTGTGTGTGTTCGCCTGTGTGTTCGCCAGTGTGTTCGCCTGTGTGTTCGCCAGTGTGTTCGCCAGTGTGTTCGCCAGTGTGTTCGCCAGTGTGTTCGCCAGTGTGTTCGCCTGTGTGTTCGCCTGTGTGTTCGCCAGTGTGTTCGCCTGTGTGTGTTCGCCAGTGTGTTCGCCAGTGTGTGTTCGCCAGTGTGTGTTCGCCAGTGTGTGTTCGCCTGTGTGTGTTCGCCTGTGTGTTCGCCTGTGTGTTCGCCAGTGTGTTCGCCTGTGTGTTCGCCAGTGTGTTCGCCTGTGTGTTCGCCTGTGTGTTCGCCAGTGTGTTCGCCTGTGTGTTCGCCAGTGTGTTCGCCAGTGTGTTCGCCAGTGTGTTCGCCTGTGTGTTCGCCTGTGTGTTCGCCAGTGTGTTCGCCTGTGTGTTCGCCAGTGTGTTCGCCAGTGTGTTCGCCAGTGTGTTCGCCTGTGTGTTCGCCTGTGTGTTCGCCAGTGTGTTCGCCTGTGTTCGCCTGTGTGTGTTTGCCTGTGTGTTCGCCAGTGTGTTCGCCTGTGTGTTCGCCTGTGTGTTCGCCTGTGTGTTCGCCTGTGTGTTCGCCAGTGTGTTCGCCAGTGTGTTCGCCTGTGTGTTCGCCTGTGTGTTCGCCTGTGTGTTCGCCAGTGTGTTCGCCTGTGTGTGTTCGCCAGTGTGTGTTCGCCAGTGTGTGTTCGCCAGTGTGTGTTCGCCACACGCCTGTGTGTTCGCCAGTGTGTTCGCCAGTGTGTTCGCCAGTGTGTTCGCCTGTGTGTTCGCCTGTGTGTTCGCCAGTGTGTGTTCGCCTGTGTGTTCGCCAGTGTGTTCGCCAGTGTGTTCGCCAGTGTGTTCGCCAGTGTGTTCGCCTGTGTGTTCGCCTGTGTGTTCGCCAGTGTGTTCGCCTGTGTGTGTTCGCCAGTGTGTGTTCGCCAGTGTGTGTTCGCCAGTGTGTGTTCGCCAGTGTGTGTTCGCCTGTGTGTGTTCGCCTGTGTGTTCGCCTGTGTGTTCGCCAGTGTGTTCGCCAGTGTGTTCGCCAGTGTGTTCGCCTGTGTGTTCGCCTGTGTGTTCGCCAGTGTGTTCGCCTGTGTGTTCGCCAGTGTGTTCGCCAGTGTGTTCGCCAGTGTGTTCGCCTGTGTGTTCGCCTGTGTGTGTTCGCCAGTGTGTGTTCGCCAGTGTGTGTTCGCCTGTGTGTGTTCGCCTGTGTGTTCGCCTGTGTGTTCGCCAGTGTGTTCGCCTGTGTGTTCGCCTGTGTGTTCGCCAGTGTGTTCGCCTGTGTGTTCGCCAGTGTGTTCGCCAGTGTGTTCGCCAGTGTGTGTTCGCCAGTGTGTTCGCCTGTGTGTTCGCCTGTGTGTTCGCCAGTGTGTTCGCCAGTGTGTTCGCCAGTGTGTGTTCGCCAGTGTGTGTTCGCCTGTGTGTTCGCCTGTGTGTTCGCCAGTGTGTGTTCGCCAGTGTGTGTTCGCCAGTGTGTGTTCGCCAGTGTGTTCGCCTGTGTGTTCGCCTGTGTGTTCGCCAGTGTGTTCGCCAGTGTGTTCGCCAGTGTGTGTTCGCCAGTGTGTGTTCGCCTGTGTGTTCGCCTGTGTGTTCGCCAGTGTGTTCGCCAGTGTGTGTTCGCCAGTGTGTGTTCGCCAGTGTGTGTTCGCCAGTGTGTTCGCCCGTGTGTGTTCGCCAGTGTGTGTTCGCCTGTGTGTTCGCCAGTGTGTTCGCCTGTGTGTGTTCGCCAGTGTGTGTTCGCCAGTGTGTGTTCGCCTGTGTGTGTTCGCCCGTGTGTTCGCCAGTGTGTGTTCGCCAGTGTGTGTTCGCCTGTGTGTTCGCCTGTGTGTGTTCGCCAGTGTGTGTTCGCCAGTGTGTGTTCGCCAGTGTGTGTTCGCCAGTGTGTTCGCCAGTGTGTTCGCCAGTGTGTGTTCGCCTGTGTGTTCGCCAGTGTGTTCGCCAGTGTGTTCGCCAGTGTGTGTTCGCCAGTGTGTTCGCCAGTGTGTTCGCCAGTGTGTGTTCGCCTGTGTGTTCGCCAGTGTGTTCGCCAGTGTGTGTTCGCCAGTGTGTGTTCGCCTGTGTGTGTTCGCCAGTGTGTGTTCGCCTGTGTGTGTTCGCCAGTGTGTGTTCGCCTGTGTGTTCGCCAGTGTGTGTTCGCCAGTGTGTGTTCGCCTGTGTGTGTTCGCCAGTGTGTGTTCGCCAGTGTGTTCGCCAGTGTGTGTTCGCCAGTGTGTGTTCGCCAGTGTGTGTTCGCCAGTGTGTGTTCGCCAGTGTGTTCGCCTGTGTGTGTTCGCCTGTGTGTGTTCGCCAGTGTGTTCGCCAGTGTGTTAGCCAGTGTGTTCGCCTGTGTGTGTTCGCCTGTGTGTGTTCGCCAGTGTGTGTTCGCCAGTGTGTGTTCGCCAGTGTGTGTTCGCCAGTGTGTGTTCGCCAGTGTGTGTTCGCCAGTGTGTGTTCGCCAGTGTGTTCGCCAGTGTGTTCGCCTGTGTGTGTTCGCCTGTGTGTGTTCGCCTGTGTGTGTTCGCCAGTGTGTGTTCGCCAGTGTGTGTTCGCCAGTGTGTGTTCGCCAGTGTGTGTTCGCCAGTGTGTGTTCGCCAGTGTGTGTTCGCCAGTGTGTTCGCCAGTGTGTTCGCCAGTGTGTTCGCCAGTGTGTTCGCCAGTGTGTGTTCGCCAGTGTGTTCGCCAGTGTGTTCGCCAGTGTGTTCGCCAGTGTGTGTTCGCCAGTGTGTTCGCCAGTGTGTGTTCGCCAGTGTGTGTTCGCCAGTGTGTTCGCCAGTGTGTGTTCGCCAGTGTGTTCGCCAGTGTGTTCGCCAGTGTGTTCGCCAGTGTGTGTTCGCCAGTGTGTTCGCCAGTGTGTGTTCGCCAGTGTGTGTTCGCCAGTGTGTGTTCGCCAGTGTGTTCGCCAGTGTGTTCGCCAGTGTGTGTTCGCCAGTGTGTTCGCCAGTGTGTGTTCGCCAGTGTGTGTTCGCCAGTGTGTTCGCCAGTGTGTGTTCGCCAGTGTGTGTTCGCCAGTGTGTTCGCCAGTGTGTTCGCCAGTGTGTGTTCGCCAGTGTGTTCGCCAGTGTGTGTTCGCCAGTGTGTGTTCGCCTGTGTGTTCGCCAGTGTGTGTTCGCCAGTGTGTTCGCCAGTGTGTGTTCGCCAGTGTGTGTTCGCCAGTGTGTTTGCCAGCATGCGGACCATCCTCCGACCAGCACTGCTTTTCTTCGTTCTAAAAGGCTTAATACTGATCTGCGGTTCAGTGCTGTGCTGCTTATATCCATCAACACAAGCGTCTGTGGATGAGAGGAATGAAGTCTTTCCTTCAACAGCAGCTGCTGCTCGTCGGTGCGTCACACGCAGGGTTCGTACGGACACAAGACTTTCAAGGACTACAATCAGATCTCACTTATCAATATCTTTATTATCTTTCAAATTCAAAAAAATTTAAATAAAGGAAAATAATCGAATAAAACTAAATGGTACAAATAAAGTGCAGCTCAAGCAAAGTATGCAACGACTGTAACTTTAACCACTGAAAGGAGACAAAGATTTCGCTTATTCAAACTGATTTCTTTTTCATGAATATATGATGGACCTTTATAATAAAGCTGTATCCTTTACGTGGATATTTATATGAGCAATATTAACCAAAATGACTCTATATCTATATCAAACGGACTACAGCATTCATTTTGTGTGAAAAGATTGTTTTATCGATAAAATAAAACACTAATTTGACATATCTTGTCTTTCAATAATTCAAGCACCTTTTCATAAATATGGCTGATTTCCAGCACTTTAAGCTGCTTGCACGAACCCTGCACACGTCAGTACGCCAAACTCTCCAGGTTTCATGTGGATTATCAGGGCCTGTGATAATGCAGCTAATATTATTATAAAGTGTAGAACACGATGTGCTTCAGACTCGTGAGGCGTGCGTACCTGAACTGCTTCCAGAAGCCTCGGGGGACGTAGTACTGCAGCCGGGACGCCGCCAGGTGCCCGAAGATCACCTGCAGATGCCGGAGCACTCCGATGTTGTACTCCTTACGGTCCTCCGCCTTATTGAGAGAGGGCTTGTCATCACACTGCTGATGATAACTGAACACATCATCCCTGGGGTCCACATTACTCTGCAGCACAGCATCCAGACCGGCTTCATCTCTGCACTGGAGCTCGCTCACACTGTCACTCCTAATCCGGTCACTTCTGAATCCGACTGGAATCTGATCTAAAGTTATTGATGTCCACACTGTGTATCGCAACGGTTCAAATCTGTTCCATCGCTTTCCGGAATATCTGCACTGGTTTCTATGGCGATGATGTTGCGTCAAAATATATAAATATGGAGGGGTTAGCAATAGAGATGTTGTCTTATTATTATTTTATATATATTATATTATATATAAACAACCCATACATCAATGGAAAGCTTATTTATTCAACTTTTAGACTATGTCTAAATTTCAATTTCCTGTGACTGGTTGTGTGGTCCAGAGTCACATATGAATGTAGCTTGAAACGGATTTGTAAAGATGTGATTTTTAACCATTCACACTAACTATCTCTGATCGGATTCGGACTGACAGTGTGAACGAGGCCTAAGGGTTTTGGGTGCGGTCGAGTGACACGTGTGCAGTTTGTACCTCGTTGTCCTGCTTCTCGTCCCCGGACGTGTCGTCGTCGATGTCGCTGCCGGTGCCCTCGATGGCCAGGAGCCCGTTCCGGATGTGCGGGATCATATAGAGCTGCTGGATCACCGAGTTCATGTAGCATGTGGCTCCTGCGTTCTTCAGACCCACGAAGCCTTTGTTCGGCCTCGGCCCCACCGGAGGAAGATACTCCCACTCCGTCAGAGCCTCGCAACCTGAGACAACACACACGCGTTACACACATGAGCCTCGTTCCGGAGACAGCAGCAGAACGCATCGCTACAGAAGACATGCTTCAGTTCAGGCTTTACGTGAATGAGGCTCATTAGCTGTGCTTCCATCCAAAGCTGCAAGTTTAACTAATGTGTAAAGCTGGAATAAAGCATTAATAAACTGAGTTTCTGCAGTCGGCTGTTTCTCCCTCCATCATAAACAAGTGTGTCTCGAGCGTCAGACGAACACAGTAAACGCTGTCGTGTTCTCTGGCGTTCGGATGCTGGTGTTCGGGAACACACTCGTGTGTGTGAGACGCTTCTGGAGGGAGTTAAACCACATCATTCTGATCACACACTTCCACTCCGGCGTTTCAGAAACACCAAACCAACATTAGAGACGCTGCGACGCCATTGGTCCGCTGGATACTCCAGTTATCCAATCACAGCTGAAGCTGAGCCAAAGTCACATGAGGTTTTCGTTACACATCGACGGATCTATTAGGTAAATGTTTTTTAATCGTAGTTTATACAATGACATCAGTCTCAATTGAGCACATATGTTTTTTTTATGCACATTTTTAGAATTTGGAATTTAGAATTTAGGTGGATGGAAATAGCTAATGATACACTGAAAGCTAACATGCCCAATTCTGTACAGCAGGTCCAAAATAGACGAGGGTCGGGAGAGACCTTCCTGACAGCTGATTCACTGAGAAGGTAATAACCCCACGTGCCTAGATAGTACATGTCCGTGAGCGTGTCGACGATCTGCTTGAGGTTTCGCACGCAGCCGACAGCGAGCGCCACGAGCAGCTCGAAGCCGGCGCTGATGGAGGCCGGACTGGTGCACACTGGGATAGCTTGCTCCGCCGGGAACTCGCCGCTCTTCACGTACTGCAGGTACACGTTAGACGCCGGGAAGATGAAGTCATCAATCAGCTCCTGTGAGGGACACACACCAGAGGTGAAGCCAGGGACAAATTAAGTCATCTTCCTTTTTACAACAAATCTGTATAAAATAATCAAGTTATAGTCAATCAGCTTTATTTACACAACGCTTTACAACACCGACTGTTTCAAAGCAGTTTAGTTCATATATATATATAGAAAACCGTGATGTCATCGTCCAGCTCAGTTCAGTTCATGTAATGGTGTCAACGCAGGAGATCAATAATACTGATGAATATTAAATGAATAGGACATTCACCTTTATTAGATTAGCACCATCTTTCTCACAGCCGATGTAGAACTTCTTCTCGGGCGTCTGAAAGGCCAGCAGTTCTTTAGTGATGCCCAGATGCCCCTCGAGAATGGTCTCTTCCACACCCGTCTCGCTCGTCTTCTTCACCTCGTCCTGAACGCACATGAAGACCCAAGAGTTAAACCATCGCTCTCGTGCTCCGGCTCGAGGAGCTGTGAATGTGCACTCACTCGTATTCTCTTGAGCCAGTCGATCTCGTTGTTGAGCAGCACCTCGGCGTTGGGCAGGTTTATGTTGCTGTTGTACGCGTAGTTGAGCAAGTGGCGTAAGAGCGTAAAGTAATCGCCAGCGTGCTTCGCTCTTTCTTTAGCCGTACTCTGAAACAGCAGCAAGCAATTATTAACAGCATCTAAACATGTTGCATCATGGGTCAACCCTTCTGCGTGACGGCTGTACTCACTCCCAGGACAGTGAAGAGGAGGGTGATGAAGAACAGCAGCGGTCGGTGGCCCATACAACACCTGGTGGCCATGAGGAAGAACTGCTCCTGTGCCATCTGACGCACCGCTCTGAGGAAAACACAAAGCTGCTTTAGCAACTCAGTCTTCACACGACGCAGTTTCTGCTCTCATGTTAAATGTCACGCTAATCAGCCTTAACCCTCTGGTGCTCTTAGAATGAACATTTTTACATTTGTCTTCATTGGAATGGTACGAAACTTGGTAAAGGTTTTGGCACTTGTTGTGTGAAAAAATAAATAAATAAAAATAATAATAATTCAAACAGGTTAAATGGTCTTGAAAACAATAGTCACACTTGTGCTCCTCACGGTCAAACATGAGCGCATTGGAAAGGAATGGGAGAGGAATTTCCTCTAGTGGAAGCGTTTGGTACTGCAGCCGAACACACTCTCACATCAGGCTCATATTTGGAACACAACTTGTTTAGATTTATGGCTTTGATTTTCTCACAGTTTTAGAGTAAAACATGTTTTTGAAAATATATACTTTATATAAATAGTACTTTTGCAAATTTGTCATAACAATAAACGTAAAATTCTGTAACTTTTTTTAAGTTCACTTTTTAAAACCGTTTCCACTCCAGCAATAATCTGCCAAGTGTCGTCTTTGAAAAGAGATCAAACTTCAGTCTGTCGCTCTAAAGCGTTCTAGATTTACAACAGTTTAAGTTGGAAATGTAATTTTCCGGTCTATGCTCAAAAAGTGAATAAATGGATTGTAAATACAGCGTAAATATAATTTAGTACCATAAAATCCCCTAAAAATACAAAATATTAAATACAAAACATTATCGAACTAAAATATAGTACTAGTGTAGTATATTAATTTCACTGAAATAAAAAAATTCAGTCATTTTTAACCGACATGCGAGAATCAATCAGCCCTACAAACACAGGGGATGCTAAAATCCTCCGAACACCAGCTGTGTTGAGTGCGTCTGAGAACACACACCTGCTCTGCGTCTGAGAACACACACCTGCTCTGCGTCTGAGAACACACACCTGCTCTGCGTCTGAGAACACACACCTGCTCTGCGTCTGAGAACACACACCTGCTCTGCGTCTGAGAACACACACCTGCTCTGCGTCTGAGAACACACACCTGCTCTGCGTCTGAGAACACACACCTGCTCTGGCAGTGAAGCAGCAGGTCGATGATGAAGGTCTGCCACGCCTTCTCTTTGCTGAGCGTGTCGAGGGCCGTCGGGAGCAGAGCGAAACACAAGGTCATGACCTCCAGCGCCTCACAGCAAACCTGCTCGTCTTCAGCGTCAGGCTCGTTCCCCGCATTCGTCTAAAGAACAACACATGTACGTTTAAAAGTGCGCTGTGAGATATTCAGGAGGATCTGTTGACAGAAATGCAGTATCAGACACATAACCATGTTTTCAGTGGTGTATAAAGACCTTACTTAACGAACCGTGTGTGTTTATTAGCTTAGAATGAGCATTTCTCTCTACACACACCGCGGGTCGGCTTACATCCACGTTTCTACGGTGGCCCTGAACGGACAAACGCGTTTCGCCACTATGTTGTTATTCGTGCAGAGAAGCTTCAGCTAAAGTCAGCGAATAAAACACTGACACAATGATGAACAGGTGACAATAATATTCGCAATAACATAGTTTTACTGAATAATTAAGTAAACATAATTTCTTCATTTATATTTGTAAAGAAACCTCATTGTTTAACTGGCTACTCTCTGCTGTCTCAGACGATGACATCACTTCCTGTCAGCCACCATAACTTCTGTTGGGTGCGATTCACAACCTCACCACTAGATGCCGCTAAACATCACACAGTGCACCTGTGAATGAGGACATTGGTATTGAGCCGTGAATCGTGCCTTTTCGTAGATCTGGCTAATCTCTTCGTTCGAGCTGAAGACCAGATGCACCATCCCACATCCCGAAGCCCAGACGATCTTCTGCACGGCGCGGATCACACAGATATCCGGGATGTACTTCGAGGCCTGGAAGAAGTTCTGTACGATGTGGGAAAACAACAAAGATCAGTGTGACACGCGTTTACAACATCGCATCCTCATTTACAGCGGTGAAGATCAGGACCTCGTCAGAGATCTGCTGGGCCAATCGGATGGCCACGTTGCGCAGCATGCACTCGGAGCCGGGATTGGGAATGTTCTGGAGCGCGTTCTGCAGAACCAGAGCCTGATCGTGAGTCGCCTGGTTTATCTGGAAGACAAACAGGAAGTCACATCAGCATTAGAGGAAATACGTCAGCCGGTGAGGCAGGGTTAATTTCGTTGACGAATAATTTTAGTCATTATTTTCATCAACGACATTTTTTCACAGAAGAAAACGAGACGACAACTGAATAAAAACCAGTTTTGAATGACAAAAACTATGACGAAAATCAATTGACGTAGGATCCTGATTCATTATATTTACTTTATACAAATAAATCTGCTTGAAAGAATAAAGAACGATGTATGCAAGTTGTTATAAAGTAGTTAAATCTGTGTCTGTATTGCCTGTTCAAAGTTTAAAATCATTCATATTAACAGGTTAATAGATGTTTTCTCCGAGAGTATATGGGTTTGGACATTTTAGAGAAATTCTAAATGAATGCATTACAGTAGAACTAAACCCATTATATTTTAGTCGACTAAATCTACTGTAGATTCAAACTAAAACAATTCAGACGACTAAAATATGACTAAACCTAAATGGCATTTTAGTCAAAAGACTATGACTATATTTGCTGTCAAAACTAACACTGTTGTGAAGTTGTGTGGGGGTAAATTGTGTCGGGGTAAGTCGTGTGGGGGCTAAGTCAGTGGGTGAGGTTGTGTCGGGGTAAGTCGTGTGGGGGCTAAGTCAGTGGGTGAGGTTGTGTCGGGGTAAGTCAGCGGGGTAAGTTGGGTCGGGGTAAGTCAGCGGGGTAAGTTGTGTCGGGGTAAGTCAGCGGGGTAAGTTGGGTCGGGGTAAGTTGTGTGGGGGTAAGTCGCACCGGAGAGGCGGGGTTGGTGCCCTCCACCACAGGCTGGCACGCCTCTGCCACTGCCTTCACATGCCCGAACCCGATGGCGGTGAGCATGAGTTTGCTGATCTTGAGGGCGTTCAGGTAAGAGCCACGCCTCGTCTCCATGTCCGCACTGGGAAGGAAGTTGTTCCTCGTGAGCATTCCCAGTACGAGAGGAAGACCACCACTCTTCAGGAAGTTGTACTGGAAGTCACAGGCGTCGTCTCCCAGCGTGCCACTGGCGGGCATCAGCAGCGCATACACCACCTAAGAGAGAGAGAGCGAGAGAGAGAGAGAGAGAGAGAGAGAGAGAGAGAGAGAGAGAGAGAGAGAGAGAGAGAGAGAGAGAGAGAGAGAGAGAGAGAGAGAGAGAGAGAGAGAGAGAGAGAGAGAGAGAGAGAGAGAGAGAGAGAGAGAGAGTGAGTGAGAGAGAGAGAGAGAGAGAGAGAGAGAGAGAGAGAGAGAGAGAGAGAGAGAGAGAGTTAACTTCAAACTCAAGGACTTAATGTGGGACTCATTTCAGGTGAGAGCAAGGTTACATTGTGTTACCTTGTAAGATTGTACAAACACAACTATGCAAAAAAGTTGATTTTAACTTTTGCATTGATTTTATTGAAGCGCTTCGGCTCATGTAACCAGCCTTCAGTTTCATTCAATGTTTCAATGCAAAAATGTTTCACGGTGTGTCTGTGAAACGTTGAGGTTCCATCGTAGTAGTTTGGTAGCAGGAAACACTTAACGTAACGCATAAATGCGCAAACTAAAGATTAACACTTATAGTCAATAAATGACCTAAAAAGCATGCAACTGCTATATTTATATTACCTCTAATCCGCCAACAACACATGCAGCTGCACACACCTTACTGGAGTTGCTTATTAATCTTATTTATCCATGGCACATGCATTTTGTTTCTTTATATGCAGCCCAATGTTATCCAATGACTTGTTTGTGAATGAATTATCGGTATCGGCCAAAATGTTCATATCGGTGCATCCCTAAGCGTGACAAACTATGAAGATACCTCAGTGAGGTAGAGCACTTGTGAAGCGGAAGGGCCGAAGAAGCGCGAGTCCAGAGTGGGACTCAGACTGTTCTCTCCCAGCTTAGCATGATCCAAACACGTCGCCCGGAGGTTCTCCACTGTAGTGGTATCTGTGAACACAAGACACAGGTTTCAGCAGCGCTGCGAGCGTCACACGGCACGGCTCGGGCTCGGCTGGTACCTGGAGGCATGAGCTTCATGAGCACTCGAGCTCCGTCGCGCAGTAACGGCATGTTTAAGGTGCAGCCCAGATCCGCGATCTGCCACAGGAAGGAGATGTAGCGCAGATGCAGAGACATGATCTGAGGAGAGGAGAAACACACGTGTCAACAGGACTGAGGACCGATTATTCTGCGCTTCGGATGAGAAATGCAGAAAACCCCGCCTCTCTGAGAGCTGCTCTGCTGTGATTGGTCAGAACGCAAACGCTCATTATCATATCTGAATCTCAGCTCTTGATCACAGTGATACGAACAGTAACGATGGCGTGGGTTTTACCGTATCAATCTCAGAAAACAGCGTCTTCTCGACATGAACAACACGAACCAAACTCTTCCAGTCTCAGAGACACTACAGTGTTTGAGGGCGGGGCTAAGAGACGCTGCTCAGCCAATCAACACCACAGGCTGGCATTATGCTAATGAGTTACAAACCTACGCAGAGACTGAATTACTGACGACTCGTTTCAGCTCAGAATCACTTTGTTTTAGGAAACAAACTTAATTCATCTGCACTTTGAAACTTTACAGACATTCTCAAATAGATTTATTACATTTATTAAAAGCATAGATTTATAGGTTTTATGCCTAAATGTAAAAACAGGAAATGTGCACATATAATAAAATATCCATTATTATAAAGATGAACTAATCTCTAATGTCGGACAAAAACAGATGTATACGGCGCAGATATTCAGGCCTGAGGTGGTCACATGATGCACAAACACGGGTCTCACCACTCCTGGTAAGCAGCTCTCCACCTCGGGGTTCGGTCCGTCACTGAAGTGGTTGGCGTGGGTCCCGGGCGAGCCGGTGGACGAGTCGGACGAGCTGTCGGGGCTCGAGGGCATGTTGGCGCTGACCTGCGTGAGCTTCGCTGTGATGAGCTACAGAGAGAGTCAGGCGAGTGTTACAGCAGAACACACAGAAGCTTCCCCTCAAACATCAAAGCAGAAACATGTGTTAAAGGGATAGTTCACCCCAAACTGAAAATTAGCCCATGATTTACTCTCCCTCAAGTCATCCTAGGTGTATATGACTCTCTTCTTTCAGACGAACACAATCAGAGTTATATTAAAAAATGTCCTGGCTCTTCCAAGCTTTATAATGGCAGTGAATGGCTGTTTCTGTTTTGAAGTAGGGAAACACTGTTTATCATGGACAGATGCACTTTTATGATGGACAGATGCACTTTTATGATGGACAGATGCACTTTTATGATGGACAGATGCACTTTTATGATGGATAGACGCACTTTTATGATGGACAGATGCACTTTTATGATGGATAGATGCACTTTTATGATGGACAGATGCACTTTTATGATGGATAGACGCACTTTTATGATGGACAGATGCACTTTTATGATGGATAGACGCACTTTTATGATGGATAGATGCACTTTTATGATGGACAGATGCACTTTTATGATGGACAGATGCACTTTTATGATGGATAGACGCACTTTTATGATGGATAGACGCACTTTTATGATGGACAGATGCACTTTTATGATGGATAGACGCACTTTTATGATGGATAGTTGCACTTTTATGATGGACAGATGCACTTTTATGATGGACAGATGCACTTTTATGATGGATAGACGCACTTTTATGATGGATAGACGCACTTTTATGATGGACAGATGCACTTTTATGATGGACAGATGCACTTTTATGATGGACAGACGCACTTTTATGATGGATAGACGCACTTTTATGATGGATAGATGCACTTTTATGATGGATAGACGCACTTTTATGATGGACAGATGCACTTTTATGATGGACAGATGCACTTTTATGATGGATAGACGCACTTTTATGATGGATAGATGCACTTTTATGATGGACAGATGCACTTTTATGATGGACAGATGCACTTTTATGATGGATAGACGCACTTTTATGATGGATAGACGCACTTTTATGATGGATAGTTGCACTTTTATGATGGACAGATGCACTTTTATGATGGACAGATGCACTTTTATGGACTTAGAAACACAAACGGCCATTCACTCCCATTATAAAGCTTGGAAGAACCAGGACATTTTTTAATATAACTCTGATTGTGTTCGTCTGAAAGAAGAATGTCATAAACACCTAGGATGACTTGAGGGTGAGTAAATCATGGGCTAATTTTCATTTTTGGGTGAACTATCCCTATATTTAACAGAAGTGTATAAAGCTCACAGTTTTATCTTTGAGGTTCAGCTGTCCAATCAGCCGGCGGTCGTCAGCAGGGTCCACGATCTCTCCTCCAATGAACAGCTCCACTTTGGTGTGTGTGCTGTTGGCTTTGATGCGGGAGAGAACGCAGCGGCGCACTGAGCCGATGGTGTCGTTGGTGTGAGACCAGATGTCCAGGTCGTCCACCTGACGCCCCTGATTGGGAAACCGCACCACCAGGCTGATGTGTTTCCCCCGGAAGGCCCTGGAACACAGGACAAACCTCTTCATCCTCGTTCAGCTACACGTGTTCATTCGACAGAGCCTTTCATGAACTGATCATTCACTTTATTTTCTTAATGCACGTTGAATCCGTGCATGTTCCCGTGCAAATAAATTTTTCCGTCAATTTGACCCCCTTAGGAATGAATTGAATGCGAGGAATGCTTCAGTACACATAGACAAAACCTAAAAATGCTCAAAATTCTAACTAAAAATTATTTTATAATGTCTACATGTGTATCTGAATGCACACTGAAGAGAAACTGGCTACAAAGTGCGAGGGAAGGAAGAAAGAAGTTGCACTCGTCTTTTCTTCCATATAGTGCCGTATATATCCAAGTAAAACGCTTCTGGAACAAGAACAGATGTGGGCGGGGCTTAATTTTGTCCGTGGGGAATTGATTGGATGGTTGTGGTTTGCTATTGGTGGAGTGACAGGTTGCCCCGCCCTCGTCATCAGAGAAGAGAAGCGATTCGCTGATAGAGGGAGGGGAAGTTATGGGATTATTGTGCCATGGGAATCGACCCCATGACCTTGAACTACAGGAAGGGCTCATATACACGTGTGTGTGTGTGTGTGTGTGTGTGTGTGTCAGCACCTGGACATGGGCAGGATGGTCCTCTCCTCATGGTAGTCGCTGTCACACTCGTTGATGTACTCTTTGAGCACCGTGAGGACCCGCACCATGCGTATGGCCTCCTGTCTGGCACAGTTGATGCTGTCCTTGTCTCCGTCCAGAACACACAGCGTGTCGTACGACGCCTTGAGCCGGTCGAAGCACGACTGGATGAAGTCCTCATGGATCTCCACCTGTGAACACACACCGCAGCGGGTCATGTAGAGCTCAGGTGAGCTGATGGGTGACGGCCGGCGAGGAAGGAAGGGTCACCTGATTCACTTGTAGTTTTGGTCCGAGGTTGGTGTATATTTCTTTCAGCAGGTCTATGGCCCGAGTGGCGATGTCATCACTGCCTTGAATCACAACCTGTGGAAAGAAAACAGCAGAGAATCTCATAACACTGATGAAATCAATGAATGTCAAAGGTGAACGTCAGCGTTTTCACAGATTTTGAAGTTTTCACACGGTTTTGAAGTTTACGCGGAGATGCTAACGTTTTAAAAAATTCACCGCTTGCCCCTTGGAACCTATTTCAAGGTTTGTGTTCTCGAGCCCCAGGCTCTGCTGTTGTGTGGATGAGCAGCCGGAGCGCATTAAGGGTTTCTGTTACAACTTTATCGACTAAAATAACTATCTTCCAGCAGACGGCGTAAGCATCGATTTACACCACAAGAGTAACACTTGAGGCTCGAAGCTTACGCTACTCCTACATCTACATCTACATCTACGTCACACATGTTATTTTAGTTGATAAAGTTTTAAATATGGATATTTTTCTAACACGAACGCATCGCTTCGCTTCAGAAGGCCTTTATTAACCCCCGGAGAGCCGTTTCACACACTTTAATCAGGGATAGATGCACTTTGATGGACTTCCAAAGACATACACCCATTCACTCCCATTATAAAGCTTGGAAGAGCCAGGATATTTTTTAATATAACTCTGATTGTGTTCGTCTGAAAGAAGAATGTCATATACACCTAGGATGACTTCAGGGTGAGTAAATCATGGGCTAATTTTCATTTTTGGGTGAACTATCCCTTTAAAAATCACAATAATATCATATCATGGCTTAATATATTCCCAGCCCTATGTAATGTAAATGTAGTGCAGTGACAGACGCATGAGTCTCGATGGGTTTAATGCTAGTGTAGTGCAGTGATGTCACACTGATGGGTTTAATGCTAGTGTGTTGCAGTGATTGGTCAGGTCGTTACCCTCCACAGGTAGTCGAGCCCGATCAGCTCGAGGTCGTCCATCATGTAGGCCCTGCGTTTGGCCACCAGCTTCCCCTCTCTGCAGTTCACGGCTTTGAAGAAGCGCTCGAAGCACTTCATGCCGTTCTCCGTCAGCAGCGTGGGGTCCAGTTGCAGAACGTTGTTCTCGAAGAAGTCCTTGTTGATGTCGGGGTCCAGATCCGGCTCGTCACCCATGAGTTTGGAGTACCACTTAAAGCAGGCCTCGCGATCGCACAGGAACACGGCGTTCTCCGCCAGACACTTCCAGATCTGCTTGGCCTGAGGAGCACAGAGCCACAGCTGCCCGTCCTTCAGCAGAAACCTGGACACACATGAGAACCGTTCGTTGTGTGAGGTTAGCAAACACACTCCTCAGGGCGATTCTGCAGTCCAACATCTTCCTGTGAGTGTGTGTGTGTATGAGATTGTGTTGCCAAAAGTACCGCGTGAGCACAACGGCCAATCAGAGGTGTTTACGATTCCACTCAACAACACTCAAAGCGTCACATTTTTTAAATTTCAGTACCAACTTGGTACCGAAGTCGGTACTTTTGGCAACTCTAGTATGAGACGAGCATCACTGACCGCAGGAAATTGAGTCTCTCTTGCACCTCTTGTACGTGACTGTACCGGCTGCCCACTCGAACCGTCTGAGGATCGAATCCTGGATACTCTGAGATAAAACATTACAATACGTATGTTTACATCAAGTCAAGTTAGCTTTATTTATACAGCGCTTTTACAACACAGATTGTTTCAAAGCAGCTTTACAGAGATAAACGTAGCATGTCAAATTCAGAATCTGAGCCGTGATGCGGATAGATGACACTGACCTTTGGAGAACTGCCTCATGTTCTCCATGTACGCCGACAGGTTCTCGGCCACCAGCGTGACGAGCGCGTGATTGTGCTGAAGCTGGTTGATCAGATCGTGACGATAGAAGACATGTGGACTCCTCTGCGTCTGACTGCTCCAGAGACAAACGACAAACACACACACACACACACACACACACACACACACACACACACACACACACACACACACAGGGTTCGTACATACTGTAAAATGAAATTCCAGGACTTTCAAGGACTTTTCAAGCACTACTTTTTTGGTTTTCAAGGACAATCAGAGATCTCACTTATCAAACAACATCTTTATTATCTTTCAAATTCTAAAAAAAGTAAACAGATAAATAAAAATAAACCAATAAAACAAAATGGTAAAAATAAAGTGCAACAGATGCAATGACTGCGGTAACTTTAATCATCAAAAGGATATTATGACAAAGATATCCATTTCCTTATTCAAACAGATTTTTTTCCATGAATATATGATTGACTTGAAGAATAAAAGCTGTATATCATATACTTGGATATTTATGAGCAATATTACACTCTTAGCCATGCGAAATGCCTCTATATCAATATCAGACGGGTTGCAGCGTTCATTTTGTGTGAAAAGATTGTTTTATCGATCAAATTAAACACTAATTTCGCATATATATATATATTGTTTTTCACTAATTCAAGCACTTTTCAAGTACATTTTCATAAATATGTCTGTTTTCCAAGACTTAAATTTCAAAAAGTAAAATTCAAGCACTTCAAGTACTGTGTACGAACCCTGCACACACACAGCTGGGACACACGGAGTGTGTGTGATTCGGACACCTGCTCAATAACTCACCTGAGGTTCTGAGGAGCTTCTCCAAACAAGCTGCAGATTTCCCTGATCTGCTTCAGCGCTGGAATCACCCACTTATCGTTCGTGCGAAGCTCCTCGATGAAGCGGTCGATCCACTGCATCTTCTGCGTGTCACGGTCCTGTACCACAGCAAGGCAAGTTCATTTATACAGCGCATTTCATACACTACGACAATTCAAAGTGCTTAACACAGAAAGGAATTAAAATGATCACAAAATTAAAGCAAGGAAAATTAAAAGAGTTATTAAAAAGGAATTAAAAGATTAAGAATATGATACATAAACTTCTCATCTGGCAAAACACCGGTGTATCATATTCTTCACAGCTCCCAGTTTTATTCTGAGATTTTACTCAGCAGAAAAAAAACCTAACGGTGAGAGAGAGCGGTGCATGCTGGGATTGATGTTGCGCCGAACTCTGACCTGAGAGCAGCTGTAGTCCAGGATCTTGATGTGTGCACTCAGGGCCTGGTCCATGATGTCCACTGGCACGTCGTCACTGTGAGCCAGGTTCCACAGCAGGTTGAGCACTTTATGAGCCATCACTCCATCCTTATCATCCTCCGCCAGCCGGCGGATCAACTCCAGGAGCTTCTCACGCTGCTTCTTACTCGCGTTTGTCCAGCTCGCCTGCGGGACACGAGCACAGAGACGAGAGGCAGCCGGTTACCCAGTGTCGGGGGGAACTCATTACAACTGACCAGTGAAGTAACTAGGGCTGTAATCAACCAAAGAAAATCTTGGTCGACTGAAGTCCTGAAATTTTCGACTAAAAATTACGTTAGGAAAAAAAAACGTTAAATGAATGAGCTGTGCACTGTGCGCAGGACTTGGTAGCCTTGTTGTCCGCCTAAATGAATTATAATTAAACATAAAAAACTAGTAGGCTGTTTGCAGTATATTAAATAGTTTTTGACATAATTATTTAGCACTGAAATGAGTCTGCCGGCTCTGACAGCGTTGCATCACGTGCACCTGCGCAATATCAGAGCCTATGATTTCTGAAAATAGTACTGTTGTCAACTAGTGATATCATCACAAGAACTTTTGAGGAATATGCAACATAATTTAGACAATTGTTTTTATCATATGTATTATAATAACTGACAAGACACTGTCATTTCAGCCGCTCTGTGCAGCTCGCACAGAGCGAGGCTGAACATAGGAGCTCAGCTTCGCGGCTGAGACACGAATAGACTATTAAATTTAAAAAAAATGCTGCCACACTGCCGATGTCTTTGTTGACATGGTAGAAGAGGACTGACTGACTATGAATGAAACGCTCTCAAAATTAAATAAATAATATTCAGCAAACCTTCTAGTAGCCTACTTTCTTCAATCTGTCGCTCTTCTCCAGTGTGTTGGGCTAATCCAAAAGAAGTGAAAACAAGGGGGGTGTTCTGAAGACAGACTGTTACCTGTGAAACAGGGGTGCTCTGAAAACACCCCCATTAGCAATTAGTGCTTTTCACCTGATGAAATGAACGCGGCAAAAAAAATCGACCAATCAGAATTTTGGTCGAGCCAGAACGTATCGACCGATAATCGACTGGGAGATTACAGCCCTAGAAGTAACGCATAACTTTTAAAATTTACAACAAAATATGTAATGTACACTACTGTCCTCTACCTCTACTGTCCTCTACTGTCCTCTACTGTACTCCACCTCTACTGTACATCTACTGTACTCCACCTCTACTGTGCATCTACTGTACGCTACCTCTACTGTCCCCTACTGTGCATCTACTGTACTCCACCTCTACTGTACTCTACTGTACTCCACCTCTACTGTACTCTACTGTACTCCACCTCTACTGTGCATCTACTGTATGCTACCTCTACTGTCCCCTACTGTACTCTACTGTACTCCACCTCTACTGTACTCTACTGTACTCCACCTCTACTGTCCCCTACTGTGCATCTACTGTACTCCACCTCTACTGTACTCCACCTCTACCGTACTCCACCTCTACTGTACTCCACCTCTACTGTACTCCACCTCTACTGTACTCCACCTCTACTGTACTCCACCTCTACTGTACTCTACTGTGCATCTACTGTACTCCACCTCTACTGTACTCCACCTGTACTCCACCTCTACTGTACTCGTACTCAACCTCTACTGTACTCCACCTCTACTGTACATCTACTGTATTCTACCTCTACTGTGCATCTACTGTACTCCACCTCTACTGTCCTCCACCTCTACTGTACTCCACCTCTACTGTCCCCTACTGTACTCTACTGTACTCCACCTCTACTGTCCCCTACTGTGCATCTACTGTACTCCACCTCTACTGTACTCCACCTCTACTGTACTCCACCTCTACTGTACTCCACCTCTACTGTACTCTACTGTACTCCACCTCTACTGTCCCCTACTGTGCATCTACTGTACTCCACCTCTACTGTACTCCACCTGTACTCCACCTCTACTGTACTCGTACTCAACCTCTACTGTACTCCACCTCTACTGTACATCTACTGTATTCTACCTCTACTGTGCATCTACTGTACTCCACCTCTACTGTGCATGTACTGTCCTCCACCTCTACTGTACTCCACCTCTAATGTACTCTACTGTACATCTACTGTACTCCACCTCTACTGTACATTTACTGTACTCCACCTCTACTGTACATTTACTGTACATCTACTGTACTCCACCTCTAATGTACTCTACTGTACTCCACCTCTACTGTACATTTACTGTACTCCACCTCTACTGTACATTTACTGTACATCTACTGTACTCCACCTCTACTGTACTCCGCCTCCACTGTACTCCACCTCTACTGTACTCCACCTCTACTGTACTCCACCTCTACTGTACTCCACCTCCACTGTACTCCACCTCCACTGTACTCGTACTCAACCTCTACTGTACTCCACCTCTACTGTACATCTACTGTATTCTACCTCTACTGTGCATCTACTGTACTCCACCTCTACTGCACATTTACTGTACATCTACTGTACTCCACCTCTACTGTACTCTACTGCACATTTACTGTACATCTACTGTACTCCACCTCTACTGTCCTCTACTGCACATTTACTGTACATCTACTGTACTCCACCTCTACTGTACTCGTACTCAACCTCTACTGTACTCCACCTCTACTGTACATCTACTGTACTCTACCTCTACTGTACTTCTACTGTACATCTACTGTACACTCGTAAATCTGCATTAATTATTTCACTTTTGGTGTGAAAGAGTCTTTACATTTGCCCAAAAATATAACTTTTTTTAATTAAAAACAAAACAAGCCCAGCCCAGGTAGTAACGCAACGCATTACTTTTCTAAATAAGTAACGCAATATTGTAATGCATTACTTTTCACAGTAACTCTCCCCAACACTGGCTCTGGATCTCTACACACTGGCTCTGGATCTCTACACACTGGCTCTGGATCTCTACACAACACTGGCTCTGGATCTCTACACACTGGCTCTGGATCTCTACACAACACTGGCTCTGGATCTCTACACAACACTGGCTCTGGATCTCTACACAACACTGGCTCTGGATCTCTACACAACACTGGCTCTGGATCTCTACACAACACTGGCTCTGGATCTCTACACAACACTGGCTCTGGATCTCTACACACTGGCTCTGGATCTCTACACACTGGCTCTGGATCTCTACACAACACTGGCTCTGGATCTCTACACACTGGCTCTGGATCTCTACACAACACTGGTTCTGGATCTCTACAAACTGGCTCTGGATCTCTACACAACACTGGCTCTGGATCTCTACACAACACTGGCTCTGGATCTCTACACACTGCGTGGCGAGCGCCGTTACCTTGAAGCAGTCGAACAGGTGGTCGAGTTGCTCCGGGGAAAAGTCCCATGCCAGCTTGGCCAACAGATCGTGCATGTTCTTGACAATCGCTTCATGTTTACCAGCCTGAGGAAACAGGACAGAGGAGATCAATCACCACACACACTCCTCCACACACACACTCCTCCACACACACACACACACACACACACACTCCAGCTTAAGTTCAGTGATGGTTAATTTTTGTTGTAAAAAAGTTAACATCACGGTTCTGGACAAAACAGTGATGTCATCGTCCAGCTCAGCTCAGTTCTCATATAATGGTGTCAGTGCAGGAGATCAATAATATTGTTGAATATTAAATGTCCTCAACTAAGCAAGACAAAAGCCAAAGGCGACAGAGGAACTAAAACTCCATCAGTGACAGAATGGAGGAAAACCCTCGTGAGAAACTCCGTCTCAGTTCTCCTCTGGCCAACGAGCCAACGCTGTGTGATTATGATTCAGGCAGCATTACAGGTCAGAGGTCAGACTGGATCAGAACATTCAGAATATTATCCAGTTCCCTCTGGTCTGGCAGCAGGAGAGAGTTGCGTCAGGGACAAAGGCCACCAGGGAAAGTTTTCCCAGCAGCATCAGCAACAGTTTAACCTGTTAAATCCAGCTTTAATGTAGTTTATGTGTCTATGTGGTGTTTTTAATGTGCTTTAAGACAAAGCATGTGTAAGTTCATAAGTCGACACCATTGCTGAGTATTTCCTCCTTAAAACTGCAGTGAACCAAAGACAGTCTCAAACACACGCTTTGAAATCGCTGGTGTTTCTGACGTCACAAACTACCTTGTAACCAATCAGATCAACGTGTGATCGTCAACCAGTGGATCTCTGAGCTGAGTGAGTGAGTGGAGGCGGGGCTCATTTGCATATTCATAGAACCACGCATACTAAATGAGGCGAGGGTGTCGAGTTACAGTCAAGATAAGGCATGAAGAATTTTTTTTTCAAGTGAATAAGTTTAAATATGTCATTTTGGTGATTAAAGACGAGTTTTAAGGGATAAACTGATTGACTACAGGGGGACTTTAACTGTAGTGAGTTATAGTCAGGTGTTCTGTCACACTACTGATGGATGCATGTTAGCATTAGCATTAGCGTTAAGGTTAACGTTAGGCTCGTACCTGAGCCGCCCAGATGCTGTCCAGGTCCTGCAGGGTCAGAGCTTTCTCCTTAATGACGAAGCGCAGGATCTTCTCCAGCTTCTCCACATACTGCGGCTGGTGAAGACTGTCTCTCAGCACGATGGACAGGATGTGGTTCTGCTGAATCCACTCCTGACACACACAACACACATCATGAGCACTTCCTGTAGCATCACACGAAGTGTAACACACACACACACACTACTCTACTAGACACCAGGAACAGTGGGTGCGTCTCAATCGCAAAATCCTTCCAGTGCACTGGAACGTTCACTACCTAAAAAGTCCCATAATGCACTGTGAAAACCAGGGAGCATCGATGCTCACTATGTTCCCTTGACAAAAATACTGAAGCATGAAACGTAAATCGTGCAATACACTTCACGACACGTGAAAGATGCTTTAAACAAACAAACAAACCATATTTTAATTATATTTCAGCATAAACATACAGTGATAGACAGGCAGTGAACATAATCTTACTACCATTAATAATTAATTTACCGCTGAAAGTTATATGTAACCGAGTATTCATCAATGTTAAGCATCACCGCTGGTCTGATCACAGATCTGAACTGGTTTCATCAATGCTGTGAACACAGACTAAGACTGGTCTCTTTTTACAGAAGACAAAAGTTATAGAAGTTTAGGTTTACCGTAAAGCAAAAATGTAGGGCTGGGCGATATATCGCATATAAATGGAGCGGCATTTACAACACAGAGCTGTAGTTAACTGACAAGCTGAGCCATATCGCATTAATTACCACGGACGTATCGCCTGCTATAATTAATGCGATATGGCTCAGCTTGCCAGTTAACTACGGCTCTTTGTAGTGAATGCCGCTCCATCTGAAAGCAGGTGATGGCGATTTACTACTAATCAAGGAACCGGCTTTACTGACGAGATGCGCATAACAATGTCATGAGATATATCGCCCAGCCCTACAAAAATGTTTAGTTCACTACATTTATTTCATACAAAATACATATTTTACTAAATAATTTGGACTCTTAAATGGATAGAAAATCAAAGCCATACGTCGAACCGATTTGTGCTCCAATTTTGAAGTTGACATCACAGAAATTGAGCTGATTTAAAGTACCGTTCCAATGTCCAACTTCACAACGGTTTTCACGATGAATTTTGAGTGTTTACACTTTCAAATGATTCCTATTTTACAATTACATTTAATCACTTAGCAGACACTTTTATCCAAAGCGACTTACAAATGAGAACAATAGAAGCAGTGAAACTAACAACAGGACAATATGTAAGTGCTATGACCCTTCCCAGTGTAGTCTAACGCAGAATATGTAATTATATATATATATTTTTTTAGATAGATAGAGAAGAGAAGGTGTTCGTATTAATGTATCAAGTGTTGCCGAAAAAGACGCGTCATTTTACTTAAACGATGATTACTTCAATATGTGCTCTAATAGCTAACCCTCCCGCTCCCGGGACACTGAGAGCTAAAGGCTAACGGCAGACAGGCTTCAGTCCCGCAGGCGATCATGAACACCGGGATCAGATTGAGGGACCAGATTGAGACGCACCCGACGACTGACTGATTGACAGGGAATCTTACGGCCATGCGCTCGGCTGTCAGCCACTCCTCTTCCTCAGGGTTCCCGTGCCGGTGTGTGTAGTACGACACACTCGAGATCACCTTGTTCACTTCATTCAGCGCGTTCATTTTCCCATTAAACGAGGAGATCTGCAACAGCCTGTAAGCAGACGAGAGGAAACACTCCATGATCTTCACTGGCAGAGCGTGAACAGTCACAGAACACACAGTATAACACTAACCGTTATGTATAGTAATAATATAAAGAATATATTTATATTAATATAAATAATTTAAAAATGAATAGTATAAATATAAACCACATAATAGTATTTATAATGTGGAATAACTATTTATATGCCGCCAATTACCATGTGCAATATCATTATTAATATCTATCTATCTCTCCATCTCTCTCTCTCTATCTATCAATCAATCAATCAATCAATCTCTCAATCTATCTTTCTATCAATCAATCAATCTCTCAATCTATCTTTCTATCAATCAATCAATCTCTCAATCAATCAATCAATCAATCTATCTCTCTATCAATCAATCAATCTCTCTCTCAATCAATCTCTCTATCTCTCTATCTATCTCTCAATCAATCAATCTATCCATCTCTCTCTATCTGTCTATCTCTCTATCAATCAATCAATCAATCTCTCTATCTCTCTATCTATCTATCAATCAATCAACCAATCTCTCTCTCTCAATCAATCAATCTATCTCTCTCTATCTCTCAATCAATCAATCTATCCATCTCTCTCTATCTGTCTATCTCTCTATCAATCAATCAATCTCTCTCTCAATCAATCTATCTATCTATCTATCTCTCTCTCTCTATCTCTCAATCAATCAATCTATCTATCCATCTCTCTCTATCTATGTATCTCTCTATCTATCAATCAATCAATCTCTCTCTCAATCAATCTCTCTATCTATCTCTCTATCTATCTATCTATCTATCTCTCAATCAATCAATCTCTCTCAATCAATCAATCTCTCTCTCTCTCTATCTCTCAATCAATCAATCTATCATCTCTCTCTATCTGTCTATCTCTCTCTATCAATCAATCAATCAATCAATCTATCTATCTATCTATCTCTATCAATCAATCAATCAATCTCTCTATCAATCAATCAATCAATCAATCAATCAATCAATCAATCTCTCTCTCTATCAATCAATCTATCCATCGCTCCGTCTGTCTATCCGTCTGTCTCACTCTCTCAATCAATCAATCAATCAATCAATCAATCAATCAATCAATCTCTCTCTCTCTCTCTCTCTCTATCTCTCTATCTATCTATCTATCTCTCAATCAATCAATCTCTCTCAATCAATCAATCTCTCTCTCTCTCTATCTCTCAATCAATCAATCTATCATCTCTCTCTATCTGTCTATCTCTCTCAATCAATCAATCAATCAATCTATCTATCTATCTATCTCTATCAATCAATCAATCAATCAATCTATCTCTCTATCAATCAATCAATCAATCAATCAATCAATCAATCTCTCTCTATCTATCTCTCTATCTCTCTATCTATCTATCTATCTATCTATCTATCTCTCAATCAATCAATCTCTCTCAATCAATCAATCTCTCTCTCTCTCTATCTCTCAATCAATCAATCAATCTATCATCTCTCTCTATCTGTCTATCTCTCTCAATCAATCAATCAATCTATCTATCTATCTCTATCAATCAATCAATCTATCTCTCTATCAATCAATCAATCAATCAATCTATCTATCTCTCAATCAATCAATCTCTCTCAATCAATCAATCTCTCTCTCTCTCTATCTCTCAATCAATCAATCAATCTATCATCTCTCTCTATCTGTCTATCTCTCTCAATCAATCAATCAATCTATCTATCTATCTATCTCTATCAATCAATCAATCTATCTCTCTATCAATCAATCAATCAATCAATCAATCAATCAATCAATCAATCAATCAATCTCTCTCTCTATCAATCAATCTATCCATCGCTCCGTCTGTCTATCCGTCTGTCTCACTCTCTCAATCAATCAATCAATCTCTCTCTCTCTCTCTATCTCTCAATCAATCAATCTATCCATCTCTCTCTATCTGTCTATCTCTCTCTATCAATCAATCAATCAATCAATCAATCAATCAATCTCTCTCAATCAATCTATCTATCTCTCTATCAATAAATCAATCTATCTCTCTCTCTCTCTCTCAATCAATCAATCTATCCATCGCTCCGTCTGTCTATCCGTCTGTCTCTCTCTCTGTATCTCTCAATCAATCAATCTCTCTCTCTATCTCTCAATCAATCAATCAATCAATCAATCAATCAATCAATCTATCCATCTCTCCGTCTGTCTCTCTCTCTCTCAATCAATCAATCAATCAATCAATCAATCAATCAATCAATCAATCAATCAATCAATCAATCAATCAATCAATCAATCAATCAATCAATCAATCTCTCTCTCTCTCTCTATCTATCTCTCTCTCTATCTCTCAATCAATCTATCCATCTCTCCGTCTGTCTATCCGTCTATCTCTCTCTCTATCTCTCTCTCTCTCTCCAGTGTGATGGGACGGCTTACCTAAGGATCATCTTTAACCGGAAGATTTCCAAGTTCTTGACGGTCTCCTCTTGACCAGGAACTCTAGACGCCAGGTTCTTCAAGGACTTGATGATCATGGACAGAGCGTCGTTCTTGGCCTCGTTCTTGGCCTCCTTCTTCAGCTCCTCGTCTGTGAGGTTCTCCAGAAACTGAGGAACCATCTCGATTATGGGTGAGAAGAACTTCTTCACCGTGTGCAAAGTCAAGAACTCGTAACATTGGCCGAAAGGTCTGGAAGACAAACCGAGGAACAGAGAGGCTCAGAAGCAGGAACGAGAGCGCCGTCAGGTCTGTGATGTCAGAGATGGATGTGGATGAACTTACTTGATGAGAGCTGCGATTATCTGCACGTTGAGAGCCTGGACGCTCATGAAGCGATCGTGAAGAATCTGGAACCCGTTCAATGTGCCGAATTTATTGACGAGGTCCACCAGCCAGCCCTGAGCCAGACACACATGACCAGGTCACGACCCCACACACACACACACTGCATCTGGACAATTATCATTACACGTTTTCCTTCAATAGACACTAGCTGCCTTTCCATCCAAAGATGCAGATTTAACTTAGGAATATTGCAGAAAACATTTGCGAATAAAGCAGCGTTTCCATCCCATGTGTTCAAGAGAACAAAACAGTCACAAAATATCAGTAATAAAGTGTAAGTTTCTGCATCCAATCAATTCCCCACAGACACAATCAAGCCCCGCCCACATCTGTTCTTGTTCCTGAAGCGTTTCACTCGATATACAGCATTACAGGAGAACGACTAGGGCAAACTAGGGCTGCACGATATTGAAGAAAAATACGATATGCGGTAAATCATTAAATAATGCGATATTCGATACGATAATGCTTAAAGTAGGGCTGGGCGATAAAACGATAACGATAATTATCGCGATATAATTTTTCTCGATAAAACGATATCAAGAGTTCGATAAATGTTCGATAATGTTTATGCGCCAAAAGCGGAACGAAACTCATATGAACCGCGCGCCACACGAACCATCTATCCGCTCGGCTCAAAGTCCAGACGGCAGCGCAGCGCGAGCTCACTGGAGCCGATGCGTTTACCCTGATCGCTCTCGTCACGAGATCCAGTGAGAAGCGCTTGAATGATTGATGGCTGATGATGTCTCAGTGATTTAAACCAGTTTAAAGGCAGATGAACCAGCGCTGACTAACAGGAGGAACACTGTGCGCTACGATACTGCCAGAAGGCTTTTCCGGCTACACATTCCCATCATTTACCATGGGTTTACTGTGACGTTAGCCTAGTCATACTAACTGCACCATCAAATGTGGGATATACATATTGAACTGTATTATATTATTAATGTAGACGATGTATTAAAGGACTGATGGAATATAATTACAGTATTTAATAATGTATTTAGGCTACTGTTTTTCATACAAATACCATAGAAACCATAAAGTTACACTTTGCCATGATAGTGAGGTTATCATGATCTAATGCATGATACTGGATGACCAATGGTTAAGTTTAATACAACTCAAACAGTCAGAATATTACATTTTACCAAATAAAAATTAGCACATGCAGAAACTAAGAAATTAATTGTCCAATAAAGATATTTATTTTAAGGAAAAATGACAAATGTTTGAATGTTGTACCTCAGATGTGTGAAATGTTCACCTGTTTGGCAAGAGTTTGTCCTGATATGTTCTGACAATAAAGAGTAATTTAAAACCACAATTAACGCTCTGGTTTCTACAACTTTCACTTAGGAGCAAAAATCTGCCTTTAAACTTGAAAGAAATAAAGATTTGACTTTTATCGTGATAATTATCGATATCGACTGATATAAAAAAAAATTATCGAGAATTTTTTTTTTTTTTGCCCATATCGCCCAGCCCGAGCTCAAAGTGTGTAAAATAAACTTAAATTATCTTTAAAACATATTTAAAATAATATAACCAACATACGCATTTCACATTCATTTTGTGACGAGAAAACATCCCTAACCTTCTGCCAGTGAACATCAGTGTTTTACTGTATACCAGAAGAGTTATTCTAACCTCAGGGGGTCAGGGGTCAGGTTATCCTACATTAGGGTTATTGAACAACACAAACTGAATAATCAAATGTAAAATTAAACTCTGCTTAGTTTTCACTGTATGAATGAAATATATCCTGATTCTTGTTAAAGTGCCAGAAGTTCTTCAGCCGAGAGTGAGTGAGTTTCTCTGTCTTTAGTCTTTAGTTCATGACTCCAGGTATTGCAAGGCGCTGTGATATGCATATCGATATATACATTTGCGATATTTTAACCCTAATTTAAACTCATTCAAAACAATTCTTGTGCATCTTCCTGTCCGAACACAAATGCCTGAGCGTGGGGAATATTGCATTTATACCCATTATATCTTTCCTGCAGCTCTAACTGTAGAGCGCTGGCGCTTGCAACGCCAAGGTCATGGGGTCGATTCCCAGGGAAAGCAAGAACTGATAAGAATGTAAATGTGTACCCTGTATTGTAAGTCGCTTTGGATAAAAGCTCCGGCCAAATGCATAAATGTAAATGCCCTGCTTCACCGACTGGCTGATCAGAGAGAGACAGGTTCACACTCAGGTGAGAGCGAGAGATGAAGCAGTGCACCTTGGGAGAGCGCGGGTCGGGCGGCCGGGCGAACAGCTCATCGTCGGCGAGCTGCGCTCCTGCAGGGACGCTCTCAGACGGGCGCGTGCCGTTGTAGATGTGGAACTTGCAGTGCGGGTTGGTGGCCATGGAGAGCAGCTCGAGCAGAGGGAACCAGTCCTGAGCCAGCTTGACCACGCAGAGCTCCATCAGCCGGTGCGTGTTGTTGATGATGCACCTCTGGAACGACACGTCAGACTCATGAAGACTTAATTACGCATTCGTAGACGAGTTAGGGCACAAAGGTCTCAGGTGAAATAAATGATATATCACTATCTTTGATCAAATAAAAACTATAATTTTAATTTTTGAATTTATTTACCTCTAAAAGTTCCTTAATTATTAAAAGTTAATAATACTTGTTGTATTATTTTAATTTAATACTGTGAAGCTGCTTTGATACAATCTGTATTGTGAAAAGCGCTATACAAATATACAAGTCAAGTACAAGACTTGACCTCTAAAAGTTCCATATTTTCTATGTAAATTATGCTTATTTTTGATGTTATATTTAATATTTCTTTAACTTCAGTAAAAAAAAAAAAAATCATTCCAGTAATTTCAGAGACAAAACCCCCCAAAAAAAGTCATGTGTGTTGGTATAAAAATAACAAAAAAGCAATAATATCAATAGCCACTAGATGGCTGCAGAACTCGATGGCTGCGCACAGGCTGAACTCTATTAGCCATTGTTATAACGAATTTAACCTCAAATTGTTGATTTTATCACAAGTTAAATTGTAATAAAAAAAAACATCTTTGTTGGGTGAGACTATACAAACATGCAAAAATATATGCTTAGACAAATCTGACTATGCTATAAAGAAAAGACAAAGTAGTAGATCATTTATCATTTATCAAAAAAAAAACCATCACATTTCAATAACTCAAAAAGTAAATGGTCCCAAACAGGAAGAAGAATAAACCAGTATGGTATGATCTGCATTGTGGTGGATTTATTGATTTTTATTCGACAAATAAAAAACAAAATGCTCTGAATTAGTTCTTCCCACTCATCCCTGTGGTGCCCAT
This sequence comes from Rutilus rutilus, assembly GCA_021464565.1. Classification (NCBI taxonomy): domain Eukaryota; kingdom Metazoa; phylum Chordata; class Actinopteri; order Cypriniformes; family Leuciscidae; genus Rutilus; species Rutilus rutilus. The sequence goes on along the minus strand of JAJAQA010000012.1, from coordinate 39,916,859 downwards.
TTCTGTCCACAAACGCGGAATTAAGGAGGTTTTTTTTCAACCACTGAACATTGTAGAATCCAGTGTTCAGGGGCAAACCTAGGAGAAGTAGCCAAGTCTTGCACCGCTCAGATTAAGGGTCAGGGGTCAGGGTCAGGGTTAGGGTCAGGGGTCAGGAGCTTAGATCAGAGATCGATCACAGACTCACGTGGATTTCAAACTTCCAGCCGCTCACGGCCTCATCCGTCAGGATCTTTGTGAATGAGATGGTCAGGCCGTCGCGGAAGAACCTCTGACAGGCCTCACACTTCACGTCCAGCCCTACACACACACACACACACACACACACACACACACACACACACACACACTTGTGTGATGTCATTAATGCTGCTTACAGTGGAAGCCTTTTACTTGGAATAGTATATAAAGTAATACAAACATTTATAATAAAAATAGGTGCGTATGATTTACTGTAATGCTGTGAAAACTAATAATATTTAATAATGAATTAATTCATTATAATACAATATAACTGCCATTTAATTTCCCTTATTTGGCTGGTAAAAACTGATTCATTTAAAGTGCAAAATGACTGCGGTTATGGAATGATTAATGCAGTTAGACTGAACATCCACGATCATATGAATGATGAATGATGACTGATGTTTCTCAGACGTCTGACCTTTTTTGCTGAGCTCTATCGCCGCTTCCAGCAGAACCTCCAGCTCTCCTTTGGGCAGAACCGGAACCACCCAGCGCGGCCTGGCCCACAGGAACACACGTTACCTCACGACTAACACACACACACACTCTTGTACATCTATCTTTATGAGGACATTCATTGACACAATGCAATCTCTAGCCGCTTACCCTAACCTTACCCATCACAACTAAGTGCCTAACCCGACCCCTGACCCTAAACCGACCCTTAACCTCATTATAACCTGATCCCTAAAACCAAGTCATGACCCTCAAACAGGCCTTTAGAGGCTCTCAGAGACTGAGGACCGGCCAACATGTCCTCACTTTACTCTCTCTGTCCTCACTCCACTGGGCTAACACTCAAACTGGTCCTCACAAAGATAGTTGTACAAGTACACACACACACACACACACACTCTGAGAGGCGTCAGGCTCACCGGTTGATCATGTCGTCCAGCTTGGCCAGGTCTGTGTGTGGGAAGGCAGGCTCCTCCTCTTCCTGTGTGGGCGGAGCATCAGCCTGAACCACTTCCTCTGGTGGACTGACGAGTGACGTCTCATCGGAGGAGTTCGGCGAGGGCGTCTGAACACACACACCAGAGAGCGACAACACGACGTCACACACAAGCTGTTGTATATGCAGTGTATTCATGCGTCTGGTTAACATGAGGCATCTTCACACAGCTCAGCGTCTACACCTGAGAGAGTCGGCTTTACAGTGACCGCTTCAGAGATAACAGGAAATAATGCAGAACATATCGTCTCAGTCCAGCTTAAGTTCAGTGATGCTTCATTTCTGTTGTAAAACAGTTATTAATTTTGTTCATTTATATATATATAGCTCTGGAGTAAACTGTGATGTCATCGTCCAGCTCAGCTCAGTTCTCATATGATGGTGTCAGTGCAGGAGATCAATAATACTGTGGAATATCTAATAGAGTTCACATCACGGCTGTGATGATAACGACACAGGAAAGATTTCACTGGAATCACAAAAGATCTTCTCTATGATGAAAAATAAAAACACTGACAGCCAATCAGAATCAATCCTGCTTTAAAGAGCTGCAGCATTTAAAGTGACAGACGACGAATCAGAGAATAAACAGCGGTAGTGTGTGTCGTGTGGTACTGCAGTACTGGTGAACAGCGGTAGTGTGTGTCGTGTGGTACTGCAGTACTGGTGTAGTTATCCGTCTCTGTGTGAACCGGTTTCAGATCTTCAAAACTGCCCTGAGGATTAGATCATCGACTAATGGGTTAATCTTTAACAGCTTCTCAGAAACAGCCTCAAGCCACATTAATCTGGATCCATTTGGAAAGCTTTCCGTCCTGTTTCTGTCCGGGGAAACTGATCTTTATGAAGATGGAGGAACACAAGCGGATGAACTTGAAAAAGTAACGTGGACCGTGAAAATGGAGGCATTTAAAAGGTCATGTGATGCACACTACACCTATAGGAGCCTGTGTTTACAGACTGTGTGTTTGCTGAGCTGTGCTGTCTCTCACACACACACACCTGGTTCTGGGGCAGCTGGGTCTGGGTCTGGCCGTCGGGCGCGTGGCTCTGGCTCTCGTTGCCCCCGACAGGAGACCCGCGGGTGGTGGCCGTCATGCTGAGCGGATCTGGGAGATCTCCGATTATGTGTTGGGGCTTCCCCGATTCCAGCGACACTGAAGCAGCGGGAGCTCAGGAGCCACAGAGACCATGGCAGTACCTGCACACACACACACACGCACACATCAGCAGATCAACACACACACACACACACATCAGCAGGTCAACACACACCAGCAGATCAACACACACACACACACATCAGCAGGTCAACACACACCAGCAGATCAACACACACACACACACCAGAGAGAACGAGACTGAAGCAGCAGGAGCTCAGGAGCCACAGAGACCATGGCAGTACCTGCACACACACACACCAGCAGATCAACACACACACACACACACACACACACTGAACTGGTTCAGTTCAGACATCTGTGCGGATCAGATGCCGCTGCTAACTTTAACCACTGAACACCAGCTGCTCTCGTCCATCCACACACTCACACACACTCACACACACTCACACACACACACACACACACTCACGTTTGTTCTGTGCCGAACAGTTTGTCTGTTAACATCATCAGACGCATGTTTTTGTCCTGACGCTCCACTGGTCTATATAAAGTGTGTGTGTCTGTGTGTGTTGCTGCACTAATAGGGTCAGATGGGTTCACTAATAAAGAGAGAGATTAATAGCCGGTCGAGAGGAAGAGCAGGAACACTGATGTCCAGAATAATGCCTTACCAACACACAGTTCACCAGTTCTGGACCTCGACACCAGTGACCGGTCCTGCAGAACAGCGAGTGTGTAGAGTCCTGCACACGCTTCAGCGCCGGCGTTCAGGAAGTGACACCAACACCCTTCCTGTCACACAGGTGTCCTCTGAAGAGAAACACAAACACAACAACATCTCAAACCAACCACTCATCCAAATCTGAGCACACAAGCTGCAAAATAAAGACATAAATCAGACTAAAACAACCAAACACAACTAAATTAAATCAAAAAAGTTTAAATAAATAAATGCATTTATAATGTATATAACAAATCTAAACACACGTACAGCTCAGAGGAATACAGCGAGTAGAAAAAAACTTAATGCAACATTACAGAAAATAAACATTTTCCTATTACTATTTAGGGAATTTTGACAAAATAAATGTGGTCTTTTACATGTAAATCTTCCGCTGTCTTTATGATCATGGTCATATCTGGCTTCTGAAAGCTCTGATTTAGAGAACAAGATTAAACCCTCCATCGTCTGTCAGAAACATCTGATATTAATATCAAAGGCTCAAATGCAGTCCATCCTCTTAACTGTATATTCGGAGAAACTGCACATAAAACGGCGAGACTTCATTATGAAACATGTTTCCCTTCTCCATCAGAGACTCATAACACACACATGTCGCGTGTAAATATCAACATGACGAGCTGTCAATCACCTTCACGAGCAAACAGGCTGATCAATAGAGCTTTCACACTAAATATAGTCTTCTTCCATTAGCATCACACTCCTGTCAGCTGCACACCCATCTCTTACAGGCAGACGTTCACATGACAGTCATTATTAGCAATTTAATGTTGTAAAGAATCACTTTTAAGACCGGTTTCTGAAACCGCTACAGTTAGCATTAGCATTAGCGCTCCGCTCGCGTTCTAAACGTTTATATTCCAGCACAGACAAACAGAACAAAACAAACACGAACACAGTCAAACACCCGCATAAAAGCACGCTTCGTGACGCTTACAGTTAGAATCTGTCATTGTGTTCGTGCGGGTGTTGTTGAGGCCTGTTAGCATCAGTGCTATCATGCTAACCGCTGCTCCACCTCATAAATGGCGCGACGCTCGCGCGCACTCTCTCTCTCTCACTCTCTGATGATCATCATCATCATCATCATCATCATCATCATCATGTCAACCTTACCGCACACATGAGCTCAAAACAGGCCGCTCAGTCTGTGTTTAGTCGTGTGTGTGTGTGTGTGTGTGTCAGCAGCCATTTTGCTCCGCAAACACTCAAAAAAACCGGTCAGACGCGCGCATTTCTCAGTGTCTCGCGCGTGAGCTCATGTTTGGTTGTTGTTTTGAGCTCATGTTTGCAGCAGTGTCTCTTAACCATGAGAAACACACGTCACTCATCGCTCACCCGCGGCGCGCTCCTGCAGTCCGTCAGTGTTTGTTTCGCGGGGTTCACGCGCGTCCGCGGCGCGCGCTGCTTCTGTCGCTCGTTTCGGTTGTTATTCCTGTGTCACCGGGCTAGCCCAGTCCATCACACAACTAACTCACCCAGCACTCAGCACTCACTGACCCGGTGTGGATGATTTTAATGCTCAACTGATATGCGGTTCTTCTAGAATGCCGCGCGGCCCGTCTGATGTTTAAATGCCCGCGGCCGCGTCTCAAAGCCTCAGAGTAGTATATTGCCCACCTAGACAACACTACTGAGACCCGCGCTCAGGATTCCGGAGCTGCTGGTGTGAATGTTTACCTGAGTTTTGATCAGACAGTGTGTGTGTGTGTGTGGTGTTCTGTTATTCCAGCAGGAGGCGTCAGTGAGTGACAGCGCGAGCACCAGACCCGGAAGACGATGACGTAATCACACTGTCACGTGTCTTAACGTGAGCTTCACCATCAGATGATTTTTGCTTGAAAAACATTCGAAAGAAGTTGCTCTGTATTTCCATAATAATAATATGTCTGTCTGTGTTATTAAACCAACGATTTCATACTTTGCATTATAAACATTGATCAGATATCTGACTTCACACTCTCTCACACACACACTCTCAGTTAGGGCTGTATATATAGATGTGTTCCTGGATGTAGTTGTGTGTGAAACACCACGTGATGAACTGTGTGAAACAGCACCACCTGCTGGAGAAATATGAGCATATTAAATGTGCTATATCAATAAATAAAAGTTTAAGTTTTAAATCATCATCATCACTGACAAAAACCACATGCATGACCTGTTTTCAAAAGCAATTTACTTTTTCAACACATGAAAGGAAATAGATTAAAAAAAAACATATCGGAGAGCAGTTTTGTCCTTTGCAGAGGAGTTTACACAGGGCAATATGAAATGAAGAGTTCACACAGTCTGTTCAGTTGTTTATACACACACTACTTCATTTCAACCGCAAAAGGAACGCACCATTGAAACATTTACACACAATAAAATCCTCTCGGTTTTTCTCAGGAGTAAAACAATAATACTCTTTTAAGACAGCACATTTTCTGAAAGGATCCATCTAGGAATGAATATTTTCCACCCCGTTTCCGCACGAGAAATCAAATCCAGGACATTTACAAACACGTCACTAACACAGGGAATGAGGGAAGCGTCCGTTCGGATTCGGGAGAGACACGGACACATCGAGGAAGAGGAGCAACCGAGGAAGAGCTGCCCTTGTGCAAACCTACTGTAAACAGAGGGGTGTGTGTGTGTGTGTGTGTGTGTGTGTGTGTGTGTGTGTGCGTGTGTGAGCTGTGCTTGTACACCGTCAGTGGGTGGAGTCACGAAGCCACGCCCACAGGTAAGGATTGATTGACAGACTGTGCTCATCATTGCTCAGAGACGCCGTCTCGTACATTTAAAAAGAAAACAGTATAAAATGTCATCAACCCCCTCGGTATTAGTACAGGACCATATCTATGACTTATATATTCATATTTATAGATATTTATATATGTATAGATATATACAACACTCCGCACTGGTAGTCCGTGGCGTGTGTGTGTGTGTGTGTGTGGCTAGTACACCCAGGACACGGGCACCCACTGCGCAGTGCTGCACACCAGGTCGATGGCCTCCTCCAGCATGCGGATGGTGTCGTCGATCTCGTTATTGATGACCGTCTGATCGAAGTAATGAGCGTATGAGCGCTGGAGCGCCTCGGACTCCTTCTGGAGCCGCTGGAGAGACTCGTCCTGAGGAGCACACACACACATAACACTGAGTACACACATCACTGGAGGAGCACACACACACACACACAACACTGAGTACACTGATATCTGAACACTACAACACTAATCACTGCTAGAGATCGACCGAGAACCGATATTTATTGATTCTCTGAAAATTCACTCCCTCCTTGCATACAAAATAGGGCTGTGCAACGATTAATCGCATCCAAAATAAAAGTTTGTTTACATAAAATATGTGTGTGTGTTGTGTATAATTATTCTCAAAGCGGCCACAAGATGGCGCCATTTATCGGCGAATCCGAAATTGCAAAACCGACCCGATCATGGGAAAATGCTTAAATATCGGGAGAACCGATTATCGGCCGATCTCTATTTACAGCAGAATTTGCATATGTGAAGCTACTTTAAAACAAACTGTATTTGTATAAAGCGCAACAGACATACAGCTGAGCTGACATGAGACCTGTGATCTACCACAAACACGCTTCAACTGAGCGAGTCGCTCCAGGACAGAAGCTCTGTGTGAACTCATGCATATTCATCAATATTCCTCAGAAACCTAGTGGAGTTCCTGCCTTTCTGTATCTAGAGTCTAACCAAAGTTTATTCACACACCTCCAACATTTCTCACATTATCAGTTTATTCACTATAGAAAATGGTAATAAAATATGAGCAGAACTCAAGAGTTATGAACTCAGTTGATATTTGACTGGTTTTGTCCGTCCTTCTGTTAGACTGTCTCACACATGAATTATGTTGAATATCTGTCAGCTGTTAAATTTAACTACACAATTAGATAATACCAGTTTAGCTCAACCAATCACCAGTCTGTGTTCAGTCTGTGTGTAAAAAGAGCATTAGCAATTAAAGAAAACACACTTAAGAAAACATGATCAGCTCAAAAATTCTTTAATTGTCACTGGTAGTCTCTGTATGAAGAATATTTGGGAATAATGTCACAGTTTACTTTATTCTGCTCTCCTCACTTACAGAAATGAACTATAGTGTCCTGAACACACTAGTCAAACAATATACAAAATTATATCTTGTGTCTGAATACTATAGACAGAAGCTATATTTTAAAGATCGTCTCTGAAACATTGCATTTGTGTGAGCGTGTGTGTGATGTGCGTGTGCGTGTGCGTGTGCGCCTGTCATGGAGCGACTTGCCGACACACACTTTACTTACAGGCAGTTTCCTGCACCATCTAGGGATCTGAGAGCATCCCGGAGACGCAAGAACAGAACCAGTCAGCACACAGAACACACATGCAGCATGCAGTGAAGCGTGAGTGTGAGTGTGTGTGTGTGTGTGTGTGTGTGTGTGAGCGTGTGTGTGTGAGCATGAGTGTGTGAGCGTGTGTGTGTGTGTATGTGTGAGCGTGTCTGTGTGAGGATGAGTGTGTGAGCGTGTGTGTGTGAGCATGTGTTAGCATGAGTATGTGAGCGTGTGTGTGAGAGTGAACAAGAGTGAGTGTGTGTGAGTGAGTGAGTGTGAGCGTGTGTGTGTGTGTGTGTGTGTGTGAGCGTGTGTTTGTGAGCATTAAAGTGTGAGCGTGTGTGTGTGTATGTGTGTGAGCGTGTGTGTGTGTGAGCGTGTTAGCATGAGTATGTGAACGTGTGTGTGTGTGTGAGTGAACGTGAGTGTGTGTGTGAGTGTGAGTGAGAGTGTGAGTGAGTGTGTGAGTGAGTGTGTGAGTGAGTGTGTATGAGTGTGAGTGAGTGAGTGTGTGTGAGAGTGTGTGAGTGTGTGTGTGAGTGAGTGTGTGTGAGTGAGTGTGAGTGAGTGTTGAGTGCGTGTGAGTGTGTGAGAGTGAGTGTGTGTGAGTGAGAGTGTGAGTGAGAGTGTGTGTGTGTGTGTGAGCGTGTGTGTGTGAGCATGAGTGTGTGAGCGTGTGTGTGTGTATGTGTGAGCGTGTCTGTGTGAGGATGAGTGTGTGAGCGTGTGTGTGTGTGAGCATGTGTTAGCATGAGTATGTGAGCGTGTGTGTGAGAGTGAACAAGAGTGAGTGTGTGTGAGTGAGTGAGTGTGAGCGTGTGTGTGTGTGTGTGTGTGTGTGTGAGCGTGTGTTTGTGAGCATTAAAGTGTGAGCGTGTGTGTGTGTATGTGTGTGAGCGTGTGTGTGTGAGCGTGTGTGTGTGTGTGAGCGTGTTAGCATGAGTATGTGAACGTGTGTGTGTGAGTGTGTGTGAGTGAACGTGAGTGTGTGTGAGTGAGAGTGTGAGTGAGTGTGTGAGTGAGTGTGTGAGTGAGTGTGTATGAGTGTGAGTGAGTGAGTGTGTGTGAGAGTGTGTGAGTGTGTGTGTGAGTGAGTGTGTGTGAGTGAGTGTGAGTGAGTGTTGAGTGCGTGTGAGTGTGTGAGAGTGAGTGTGTGTGAGTGAGAGTGTGAGTGAGAGTGTGAGTGAGTGTGAGAGTGTGAGTGAGTGTGTGTGAGTGAGTGTGAGTGAGTGAGAGTGTGAGTGTGTGTGTGTGTGTGTGTGTGAGAGTGAGTGTGTGTGATTGTGAGTGTGTGTGAGTGAGAGTGTGAGTGTGTGTGAGTGAGTGTGAGTGAGAGTGTGAGCGTGTGTGTGTGTGTATGTGTGAGAGTGTGTTTGTGAGCATGAGTGTGTGAGCGTGTGTGTGTGTGTGTGTGTGTGTGAGAGCGTGTGTGTGTGAGCGTGTGTTAGCATGAGTATGTGAGCGTGTGTGTGTGAGTGTGTGTGAGAGTGAACGTGAGTGTGAGTGAGTGTGTTGTGAGAGTGAACGTGAGTGTGAGTGAGTGTGTGTGTATGTGTGAGCGTGTGTTTGTGAGCATGAGTGTGTGAGCGTGTGTGTGTGTGTGTGTGTGTGTGTGTGTATGTGTGTGAGCGTGTGTTAGCATGAGTATGTGAGCGTGTGTGTGTGTGTGTGTGTGTGAGAGTGAACTTGAGTGTGAGTGAGTGTGTGAGAGTGAGTGTGAGTGAGAGTGAGTGTGTGTGAGTGAGTGTGAGTGTGTGTGTGTGAGTGAGTGTGAGTGTGTGTGAGTGAGTGTGAGTGTGTGAGAGTGAGTGTGAGTGTGTGAGAGTGAGTGTGAGTGTGTGAGAGTGTGTGTGAGTGTGAGTGAGTGTGTGTGTTTGTGTGAGTGTGTATGAGTGAGAGTGAGTGTGTGTGAGTGAGTGTGAGTGAGAGTGAGTGTGTGTGTGTGTGAGTGTGTGAGAGTGAGTGTGAGTGAGTGTGTTTGTGTTAGTGTGTATGAGTGTGTGTGCGTGTGTGTGCGTGTGTGTGTGAGTGTGAGTGTGAGTGAGTTTGTGTGTGTGAGTGAGTGTGAGTGTGTGTGTGTGTGTGTGTGTGAGTGTGTGTGTGAGAGAGTGAGAGAGTGTGTGTGTGTGTGTGAGCTTACCTCGGTCATGGCAGGAGTGATGGTTGGCGCCGCGATGAACACGACATACGGCGCAAACTCAGCCGTCCGCAGAACCTTCAGCGCCTGTGAACACAACGCAAGCTCGTCAGAAGCGCTCGGGGAGACAGCGGGAGGATCCGGGCCGGCCCGTACCTGTGGCTCCACGTCCAGGATCGCCACCAGGCCCTGCTCATGGATCTGCCGGATCGTCTCCAGGCGCGTGCCGTACATGGCGTCCTCGTGGCTGCCGTACTCCAGGTAATCGTTGTTGGAGATGTCCTGCATCATCTGGTCATGTGACACGAAGAAGTAGTTCTTCCCGTTCTCCTCGTCCTTCTTCGGAGGTCTGGTCGTGTCTGTTGGGGAGATGTGTGTGTGTGTGAGCGGTCAGTCGCACATGAGGGTCATGCGGGTCAATCGTGCGAATGATGGAGCGAGTCTTACGTGGGATGGGATACGCAAATCTGTCGGGGTGTTTGGCGATGAGAGTGTTCTTGATGTGTCTCCGGCCGACTCCGTGAGCGCCTGCGGACACACACACACATACAAACACACACACACGATCTCTGAATACTCAAAACATCTAAAATCATCTAAAAACTTCTTTATGTGAACGTTAAGGAAACATTCCATTGTATCATTCTTCAAACATTATGGGATCGTTACTTTTGAATGTTCTCTGATTGTTACTTTTGAATGTTCTCTGAACGTTACTTTTGAATGTTCTCTGAACGTTACTTTTGAATGTTCTCTGAACGTTACTTTTGAATGTTCTCTGAACGTTACTTTTGAATGTTCTCTGAACGTTACTTTTGAATGTTCTCTGATTGTTACTTTTGAATGTTCTCTGAACGTTACTTTTGAATGTTCTCTGAACGTTACTTTTGAATGTTCTCTGAACGTTACTTTTGAATGTTCTCTGATTGTTACTTTTGAATGTTCTCTGAACGTTACTTTTGAATGTTCTCTGATCATTACTTTTGAATGTTTTCTGATCGTTACTTATGTTTTAAAAACATTATTAAAGACCAGATTACTCTGAACGAACGTTATATTAACGTTACTGGAAGAACGTTTGTTCATAACTTTAAAGAGACCCTTGTTCTGAGAACATTCCCTGTCCACTGAATAATGACTCTATTGTCTGAATTAGTCTCACATCTGATGTTTCCATCATTGATTGTGTTGTTGTGAAGCAGCTTTTGAGTCGGATCTCTTACCCAGCAGCACCAGCGTTTTCCTCTTGAACGCGGGCAGCTTCACCACCTCTTCATACGTCACCAGATCTAGTTGGTCAAAGACTGGAGGAAAGAGAGAGCTAGATCAGCGAGTGAGTGACGTGCATGGAGGGACGTGACACAGGAAATGATGTCACTCCATTTAAATGTGATGAGACATGCCGAGATGAATTCTGGGTTTGCTTTAAAACGTCTTTTAATGAAACAAATGTTGCGTGAGATACTTTAATGCTTTGACTAGAAGATTCTGTCCTCATTTACTCATCATTGAGACGTTTAGCAGAATGTTCATGCTGCTCTTTTACAATAAAACCTGCAGGATGATGGAATAAAGTGCAGCATATTCTGTGTGTTTCTGTGCTCATGCGTGTTCAGAGCAAGTAAATGATGACGAGTGATGGTTAGGGCTGCACGATTAACCACAACTAACCCGCTTTTACTGATCTGGCTCATCGCGATTATGAACTGGCAAAGGCTGTGATTATTAGTTATGTGCAGCTTGTCAGTGACGTACGGCTCAGTAAACGCTGCGAGTGTGAGTCGCTTATAACGTGCATTTGAAAAAGCAACACGCGTCAAACATCTTTCCAGACATGAGAAGCGTTTATGAACCTCTTGTCCAACAAAAGACGACATTTAATAACATGCTTTTCCTCCAGACTCACTTCATGAGGACAGCTGAGCTCCTCCTCCTGGGAGATGATGAGCTTCTCACACAGAATAAAGCGCATAACATATTATTTCATAGTATTCTAGCCAGTGATAAAGGCTATGCCGATTAATCGCATCCAAAATAAAAGTTTGTTTACATAATATATGTGTGTGTGCTGTGTATAATTATTTTGTAGCCTATATATAAATACACACACATGCATGTTCATATTTAAGAAAAATGTGTTATTTATATATAAAATATTTATATTTATATAAAATATAAATGATGTATAAATATATATACAGTATATACATGCAAATATTTCTTAAATATATACATGCATGTGTGTGTATTTATATATATAAAATAATCATACACAGCACACACTCATATATTATGTAAACAAACGTTTATTTTGGATGTGATTAATCGTTGCCCAGCACTAATACCAAGAAGGCTTAAAGAACTCCACATGTTGTCGTAGTCGTGTGTTTAATAATATTAGTTTATAGGTTATGAAGTGTTCTGATCACAGAGGCGTGCGTCACTGACGAGCTGCGCAGGAAATAATCACAGACTTCAATAATCGGTTTAATCTCGATCAGTCCTGCAGCTCTAGTGATGGTGAACTACTGTAGAGGCTGGAACACACTACACAACACACTACACAACACACTACACAACTTGATCCCAGATTCTCATGATTTTCCGTTAGAGTTGACACACTAGTAGCCAAAAGTCAGAGTCAATGTGCAGATTTGAGTCGACAGATCTTAAAAATCTGATCTGACTGATTTTTCACTTTGGATTGTGATTCCATCCATGTTTAACATGTTTAATATTTTGAGCTGATTTATGATCAGAGTCAGTAAGTGTGTGTTCATCTCTGCAGGTGTGCGGTGTCTTCCAGCCTGAAGTGTGTGTCGAGTCTCAGTCTGCAGTCCTCCACACTGTCAATCACATCCACTGAGTTCAACATGACACATGAGAGGAAAACACAAGCTTGTTTCATCACTAGCTGATGTGCGTCACACACACACAACATGAAACACAGCAACCGCTCGTTACTTTACAGAGAGCAAAAGACGATCGACACGATTAGTTACTTACATGCGGGGCCGTTAAGGGGAGACAGCGTGTAAAATGGACAGGGGTCAGTTAAACACACATTACAGTACAGCACCACTGACACACACACACACACACACACACACACGCTGCTGAACATGAGCTGCGCTCACAAACCAACACGCAACACACACACTCATCAGGCTCTCCACACGCAACTCAACAATATGACATCATCAGAGAAAACCAGCGCAACAACAGGGATGCTTCGCCTCAGTTCTGCTGTGGCAATGACTTTAGAGTGTGTGTGTGTGTGTGTGTGTGAGTGTGCATGAGTGTGTGTGTGTGTGAGAGAGAGAGTGAGTGTGCATGAGTGTGTGCATGAGTGTGTGTGTGAGTAAGTGAGTGTGAGTGTGCGTGTGTGTGAGAGTAAGTGAGAGTGAGTGTGCATGAGTGTGTGTGTGAGAGAGAGAGTGAGTGTGTATGTGAGAGAGAGAGTGTGTGTGTGAGAGAGAGTGTGTGTGTAAGTGAGTGTGTGTGACGGCAGAAGCTCATTACCTGCGTTGTGTTTTGCTAAGTATTTGTCTTTGTACTGTTTCTTCTTCTTGCCGAACCACGTACAGCTCGCCTGCTGCTCCTGCTTGGTCTTCTCCATCGCCATACACGCCACACGCCTGAGGAACACACACACACACACACACCATGAGCCGCAAGCGTGACACTCACTCCTGCAGCTGTGATGATGATGGTGTGTGTGTGTGTGTGTGTGTGTGTGTGTGTGTCTCACCACTCCTGCAGCTGTGATGATGATGGTGTGTGTGTGTGTGTGTGTGTGTGTGTGTGTCTCACCACTCCTGCAGCTCTGGTGAGGGAATGAGTCCTGCTGTGCCGTTCTTGGTGTTCTCCAGTTTTCCCTGCCACCAGTTGTGATCGTCTTTGCTGATGATCTGGATGATGTCACCGACTCGGAAGCGGATCCCGGCCTCTTTACAGGGAATCAGATCGTCTTTAGCGGGATCGTACTCGAACTGCGCTCGCACGTAAATCTGCACACAACAGATCACAACGTGTCGGGAAAACATCAATGTGACATTCATCTTAAACGGTTTTCCCAATCATATTTTTTTAGTAATCGTCATAAAAGTTTTGAAAATGCGTTACCATGGAAACGGTACTTTAAAACCTTTTAGCGACTCAATTTGTGTGATATCAACTTCAAATGCGGAACACAACTTGTTTTGACGTATGGCTTTGATTTTATAGCAATTTTACGGTCCAAATTATTTAGTAAAATATTTATTAGCATAATATTTAGCTTTACAGTTAAATTAAACTTCTATAACTTTTTAACAATTTCATTTGTTGAAGTGAATCTGCAATAATCTTCTGAGCGTCTCTGTAAATGTTCTGTAAAGCATTGATGAAGATCTGTGATCAGTTAACAGGTTAAACAAGAACAGATTATAATTAGGGCTGTCAATCAACTGAACATTTTATAGGAATTAATTACATGAATCATTTATTGTGCCAGAAGATCATTACAGCATTACATCATTACAGCATTACAGCATTAAATGAGTAAATCGATCAATAGACTCTCACTGCATTGTGTTGTTGAATTTCAGACACATTAAACACTGGACATGAACCGACAGCCCAAATTATAATGTGACGGCGTGTCAGACACACACACACACACACACAGTCAACCAATCAGATGTGAGCAAACCCCACTGACGGACAGCATGGGCGTGTCTAAGAAGCCAATCATCTGAGGGGGGAGGAGCCAATCGTACCACAGGAGGGTTAGTGTATGAACCGTCACTATGGGAAGCTGGGAGTCTAAAGCACCAACTAGAGAAGCAAAGCCTGATGGGAGACTCAGAATCAAAGATGGGAAATGAATCCGGGTCTGTGGGTCGAGTGGAACTGCTCTACTGGGTCCGAGAAACTCACCTTCCGAAACATTTTATCCTTGACTGCAGGTCTGGAGATCTAAGGGTTTGAAAGCATCACACACACACACACACACACACACACATCATGCAATAGAACAGACCTAACATGGACAGGAAATGGCAGGATGTTGCAGGAACCGCATTTTAAAGCAGTCGGATGAATCAAAGGCCAATTCACACTCAACACAAACACAAGAGGAAATATGCATTCAAAAAAAATAATAATAATCACCCGTTGACAAAGTGATGCAAAAAAAAAAAAAAAACTGACTGATATTAAATATCTGGTTTTCTGAAGCTTTCAGCAGCCAATGAGAGTGCAGGACTCAGGATTTCTCGCATAATCAGAGCAGAAAAAGAATTGAAAACTCCAGAGATTCACTTTGGTTCAGAGATGTGAACGTTTCTCAGAGACAGTGTGTTGAGATGTACGGATCGCGTCACATTGTCAGGTGGTTCTCTGTGTGAACAGATCTTCAGGTCGTGCAGCTGACACACACACACACACACACACACACACTCATGTGATCAGCAACATGGACTCTCACCTGTCTTCCTTTGGGCTGAATAGTTGATGGCAGATCCTGCATAGACAAGATTTCTTTATAAACTGTTCAACTGCTAACTTTCAGTTTCAAATATAAATGTTCTGTGTTTGAAAAAACTGACGGCTTGGGGCGTTTTCACACTTGACATGTTTTTTTCAGAACCTGGTGCGTTTTCTCCCTTAGTTCGGTTCGTTTAGGCATATATGAACACGCCAATCACACTCGGATTCACACCGGTTCGGCTGAGCTTCGGTTGAATTTCGGTTGAGTTTCAGTTGAGTTTCGGGTTGAGTTTAGGTTGAGCTTCAGTTGAGCTTCGGTTGAGTTTAGGTTAAGTTTATGTTGAATTTAGGTTAAGTTTTAGTTGAGTTTATGTTGAATTTAGGTTGAATTTAGGTTGAGCTTCAGTTGAATTTAGGTTGAGTTTAGGTTGAATTTAGGTTGAGTTTAGGTTGAGCTTCGGTTGAGTTTCAGGTTGAGTTTCGGGTTGAGTTTCGATTGAATTTAGGTTGAGTTTAGGTTGAGCTTCAGTTGAGCTTCGGTTGAGTTTAGGTTAAGTTTATGTTGAATTTAGGTTAAGTTTTAGTTGAGTTTATGTTGAATTTAGGTTGAGCTTCAGTTGAATTTAGGTTGAGTTTAGGTTGAATTTAGGTTGAGTTTAGGTTGAGCTTCGGTTGAGTTTCAGGTTGAGTTTCGGGTTGAGTTTCGATTGAGTTTAGGTTGAGCTTCAGTTGAGCTTCGGTTGAGTTTTGGTTGAGTTTTGGTTGAGCTTCAGTTGAGCTTCGGTTGAGTTTTGGTTGAGTTTTGGTTGAGCTTCAGTTGAGCTTCGGTTGAGCTTCGGTTGAGTTTAGGTTGAATTTAGGTTAAGTTTCGGTTGAGTTTAGGTTGAATTTAGGTTGAGTTTAGGTTGAGCTTCAGTTGAATTTAGGTTGAGTTTAGGTTGAGCTTCAGTTGAGTTTAGATTGAGCTTCGGTTGAGTTTAGGTTGAGTTTAGGTTGAGCTTCAGTTGAGCTTAGGTTGAGTTTAGGTTGAGTTAAGGTTAAGCTTCGGTTGAGTTTAGGTTGAGTTTAGGTTGAGCTTCAGTTGAGCTTCGGTTGAGCTTCAGTTGAGTTTAGGTTGAGTTTAGGTTGAGCTTCAGTTGAGTTTAGGTTGAGTTTAGGTTGAGCTTCAGTTGAGCTTCGGTTGAGTTTAGGTTGAGTTTAGGTTGAGTTAAGGTTAAGCTTCGGTTGAGTTTAGGTTGAGTTTAGGTTGAGTTAAGGTTAAGCTTCGGTTGAGTTTAGGTTGAGCTTCGGTTGAGTTTAGGTTGAGCTTTGGTTGAGGTGAGAAAGCAATCCGACCCAACAGACTAACGAACCAAGCGCTATCATAATTCATAACGGGAAATGTGTTATATAATAGCAGCAGTGTCTGATTCTGTGAGTGAATGCATTAGTTATTATCAGAGTTAATATAATTACTTAGTTAGAGCGGCAATAAACTCGCGGAGAGAACGTGTCACTGATGCAGAGGAAACTGACCAATAAAAGCACAGTTTGACTCACATGTGACTTGCATAAACAGATTTTGTTACGCTTTGAGATGTTGCCTTGTGAAAGCGAACCAAGAACCGAGAAGAAAATGCAACATTGTAACAAATTAAATCCATATTTGGGAACAAAGCAAATGATCCACAGGTCTGAAAACGCCCTCAAACTGTTAAAACATACAAGTATGGGTTTTTTTCACCCAAAAATGAAATTACTTTACGTAAGACTTTCATTCATGAAGGTATTTCTAATTGAAAGTCTCTTCATCCAAATCGAAAGGGATGGTAAAATAAACCCATAAGAATGGAGCGGTTTAATGCAGATCTTCTGAAGAGACACAATCGCTTTATACGATCAACAGTTTTAATTTATGCTTCTGTTCACATATAAACATTGATCAGCTTATGGGTTTGCAGCGACATGAGGATAAACTAACTGATTATAGATTTTCATTTTTGGGTGACCTTTCCCTTTAACATCACAGTGTTTACAATCCACAGTACTGCAAGAAAAGAGTCTAAGCTTTCATCTAACCATATGAACCCATAATGCATTGTGCTGTGGTTTTGTAGGACTCTCTGTAGACTGTTGTCTTACTAAGATGGAGCTGGTGACGCTGGAGTGTCCGTTAGCAGGAGACTGTCTGGACAGATCCGGGGAATCTTTCTGAAACGCCACAGAAACACAGGAAGATGTGGTCAAACACACACTGCTGGAGTTCCATGAGTGGCCAGAAGGTGGCGCTCTGGGGAAACACTTACATCACAGGACAGAGACTGGCTGCGGTAACTGGGCACGATTTTAAAGGTGATGCTGCCTCGCATCTCGCGCTGTGAGAAAACACAAACACACACAAATACATGACTTAAACTCACCGCTGATGCAAACACATTAACCGAGAGTTCATAATCACATCCTACCAGACACAACATACATGTGTGAGAGAGTGTGTGTGTGTGTGTGTGTGTGTGTGTGAGAGAGAGAGAGAGAGAGAGAGTGTGTGAGAGAGAGAGAGTGTGTGTTAGTGTGTCTGTGTGAGTGTGTGTGTGTGAGAGAGAGAGAGTGTGTGTTAGTGTGTCTGTGTGAGAGAGAGAGAGTGTGTGTTAGTGTGTCTGTGTGAGTGTGTGTGAGTGTTTGTGTGTGTGTGTGTGTGTGCGTGAGAGTGAGTGAGTGAGTGTGTGTGTGTCTGTGTGTGCGTGTGAGCGAGTGAGAGTGAGTGTGTGTGCGTGTGTCTGTGTGAGTGAGAGTGAGTGAGAGTGAGTGTGAGAGAGAGTGTGTGAGTGAGAGTGAGTGAGAGTGAGTGTGAGAGAGAGTGTGTGTGTGTGTGTGTGAGTGAGTGAGTGAGTGAGAGTGTGTGTGAGCGAGTGAGTGTGTGTGCGTGTGAGTGAGTGAGAGTGAGTGTGAGAGAGAGTGTGTGTGTGTGTGTGTGTGTGTGTGTGTGTGTGTGTTAGTGTGTCTGTGTGAGTGTGTGTGAGTGTTTGTGTGTGTGTGTGTGTGTGTGCGTGAGAGTGAGTGAGTGTGTGTGTGTCTGTGTGTGCGTGTGAGCGAGTGAGAGTGAGTGTGTGTGCGTGTGTCTGTGTGAGTGAGAGTGAGTGAGAGGTAGTGTGAGAGAGAGTGTGTGAGTGAGAGTGAGTGAGAGTGAGTGTGAGAGAGAGTGTGTGTGTGTGTGTGTGTGTGTGTGTGTGAGTGAGTGAGTGAGTGAGTGAGTGAGTGAGTGAGTGAGTGAGTGAGTGAGTGAGTGAGAGTGAGAGTGTGTGTGAGCGAGTGAGTGTGTGTGTGCGTGTGAGTGAGTGAGAGTGAGTGTGAGAGAGAGTGTGTGTGTGCGTGTGTGTGAGTGAGAGTGAGAGTGAGAGAGTGTGTCTGTCTGTGTTTATGCAAATGTAACAGAAGTGAGTTAGATCTGACAGTATTTCCCTAACCCTGCTCTTGTGGACGTCCTTGTTTGTAAAAATGCTATAAAAATAACTTCTTTTTTTATATTTGGAAAAACACAGAAGGTTTCCTGCAGTGTGTGGTTTATGGTGAGGTTAGAGAACATGTCCTCGTTTAGAGAAGCGAGTTAATGTGTGTCAAATATGCTTTCAGGCTCACAATATGAATTATGAATGTGATGCTGATGATGATGATGTTCTGTTCATTAGTGACTGCACTTAAAACAAGAGGAAGATCTGTTGCTGGAGTCAGAAAAATAATCTTGTTTTCAATTTTTGAATTCAGTTTATTTTTCAGATCTTGTTTTAAGCTCAAACTCACTTCATTTTCATGCTTCCTTTCAGTAATCAAGGCCTAATACCGTCAGTAATGTTCTTCTTCTCCAGTAAACGTGTCTTGATTTAGGAATGTTTGGATGTTTGTGCTGGAGAACGAGATGTTGAGGACCAGAGGAAGTGAAATGTTAAATTGGGTCACTGGTTTACTCAGGTTTACTCAGATAGTCCCAGCAGTGACTCAGTGTTGTCTCTGGTTATGTGTGTGTGAGAGTGTGTGTTCTGGTGTTTCTCACACACACACCAGCATCTTCTGCAGCTGCTCCACCGTCTGATTGGCCACGCTGATACCGTTGATCTCACGGATCTCGTCTCCAACATGCAGGGTCCCTGAAAAACACAGCGTAGGTGAGCGCGGCGTCACACACACACACACACACACACACACACACACACACACACACACACACACACACACACACACACACCTTGTCTGTGGATCATCCCTCCATGCATGATTCTGGCCACAATGCAGTGGTTCAGATCGTTCATCTTCAGAGTGATTCCCTGTCAACACACAAACAAACCTAATGATATCGACGCACATCCGTCTGAACGGCTTCATATCACGCACATCTGTCTGAACGGCTTCATATCACGCACATCTGTCTGAACGGCTTCATATCACGCACATCTGACACACACACACACACACACTTGTCTCGTCTCAAAGCTCTTGATCTACTTAGCTGGATCTGATAGTTAACAGTGTGTTAGTTTGATCAATCTGTTAAACTGACTGTTCTATTTCCCACATGCGACACGTCACATGACTTCATTACTGACACACTAAAGATTGTTTATTGATTGGAATCAATGAAATCAGAGTTTCAGAATGAATGCATTTGTTTTGATTTATTTCTTTTTTATTATTATTTTTGTGTACATTTATATGCATTTTATTCTTTATTTTCCTCATTCCTTGCTGTATTTTCATTATCTCTCTCTCACATTATTTTCCTGTTTGTTACTGTGAAGAAACACTGTACTGAACACAGAGCGGACTCGACTCGTTCTGTTGTGTAAGATAAATAAATAATGGAAAAAATGTATTTAGAAATGTTATTAACAAGGTTGCAAAAGCAAAGCTCATAAAAAATCAATGTAAAATAAAACTGCTCATAAATATTTAGTTGGAAACACTGGTCAGTTTGTGTGAATGTATATGTGTTATAGTTTATCTTTATGCATTTGTGTTATATGTGGTTTCTCAATTTTTCACTCTACTTTTTATCATCTCTGACATACATGTTTGTGTTCTGTAAGATATTGTATCAGTTTTCTCTAAACAATCTAAATATATAATGCAACAGAAAATGTAAAGAAATGTTAGCAACAAGCTTGAAAAGCTCATATGTCATATAATAGTTCTTATGAAATCAATGTAAGATTAAAAAAATATTTAGTTTGAGCTCTGGAGCTGAAAACAACATTTTCATTCACTGGCCTTTTGTTTCAAGGTTTTGTTTTGGTGTGTTATTTCACTGGTTGTGTGTCAGTGTTCCTGGTCACATGATGAGTGTGTTGCGTGCTCATGTCTAGCACTGGTAC
>JAJAQA010000012.1:39876502-39889002 GCA_021464565.1 Rutilus rutilus | reverse complement strand
GTGTGTAGTGTGCAGTGTGTAGTGTGCAGTGTGTAGTGTTTAGTGTGCAGTGTGTAGTGTGCAGTGTGTAGTGTTTAGTGTGTAGTGTGCAGTGTGCAGTGTTTAGTGTGCAGTGTGTAGTGTTTAGTGTGTAGTGTGCAGTGTGTAGTGTTTAGTGTGCAGTGTGTAGTGTGCAGTGTGTAGTGTGCAGTGTGTAGTGTTTAGTGTGTAGTGTGCAGTGTGCAGTGTGTAGTGTTTAGTGTGTAGTGTGCAGTGAGCGGGAAACAGAAACACTGTGGATCAGCAGCTCCGACAGGAACAAACTTTATGCTTCATGGGCAGAAATTCTCTGTCAATTTCAACTCGAGTCAAATCAGCAGTGACTGATGTATGATATTGATGATGTGTGTTATTGATGATGTATGATATTGATGATGTGTGTTATTGATGATGTATGATATTGATGATTATTACATGGCTTGGTTGAATTCTAATGTCGATGCGGTGTGTTATTTCTTGATAACAGCCGCTGCTAAATATAACACACCGTTGCCATGATAAACAGAGCGTTGCTATGGACGCAGGATTCTAACCGTAGAGACGGAACGGACTATTTTCTTTAGCGGAAGCAATACAATAGTTTTTAAATCAATAAACTCCATTTTAAATCAATATTTTGTGTCAAATGATTGATTTATTTGGTAGGTAGCCATGTAATAAGTGGTGTATTCGCTATAACAACCGCCTCGCTCTACATTATCCCGCACATATTTCTGAGCAGGGACTGATGTGTGATATTAATGATATATATATCTGAGCAGGGACTGATGTGTGGTATGAATATCTCTGAGCAGGGACTGATGTGTGCAGATGTTGACCTGTGATCATGAACAGTGGATGTGGCGGCTGGAGGCAGTGATGTCAGTGTGGTTTTACACACACTCTTCTTGCGCTCAGAAGCAGAACGCGAGGACGAAACCACAGGCCCGCACAGTTACAGGAAGTGTGAGTTTAATTTTGCGATAGAGAAGTGTCTGCCGTTTCTCAACACTGACACTTCCTCTGCATAGCCCTGCTGACGGCCCGCGCCAGAACACTCCTAGCATTAGCCGTCAGTAAGCGGAACACACCACACTTCCACTTCCTGCTAGGGCTGAGCTAAAAATATTGATTTCTTGATTTTAATTGATTCCTGTTTTGAAGAACCGATATCTTAAACCCCGAGCAGAGATCTTTCAGTCTGTGCCGTTTGCATTTGAGAAGGGAGTGATGAGGGAGTGATGAGGGAGTGATGAGGGAGTGATGAGGGAGTGATGAGGGAGTGATGAGGGAGTGATGAGGGAGCGCCTCCTGTCCAGTAATCAGTTTTAATATGAAACAATAAGTTCATCAGTTGATGTATTAATAACTAACATGAACTAACAATGAGCAATTCATGTGTTACAGT
The DNA here is from genome assembly GCA_021464565.1 of Rutilus rutilus. Taxonomy (NCBI): domain Eukaryota; kingdom Metazoa; phylum Chordata; class Actinopteri; order Cypriniformes; family Leuciscidae; genus Rutilus; species Rutilus rutilus. The sequence continues at coordinate 39,887,576 of JAJAQA010000012.1, read as the reverse complement.
ATTTATTAATCTGTGGTAACATTAGTTAAGGCGAGACACTACAGGTGGATAAATAATAGATATCACCATGAAACTTCCTCAGTTCATTACTTACACAAGTTCATAAAAAAAATGTTTTACAAGTTTTTGAAATTTTTATGTTTAATTATGCAAATTAGGTATTATCTCATTAAATAAGTGCAATTTTGCATATTTTTTCAGTAGATATATCTGAAAATATGATAAAGCCAGAAGCAAAATTATTTTTTCATTTTGATTACACACAAGATGAAAAAAGATGTTCAGAGGGATTTCAGGATATATGCTTCATTAACTAGGAAATCTAAATATTCTGTCCATAGCCTTAAAATATTGATTTTCGCCATTTTTTTTAATTAAAATGTCACATAAATCAGGCCAGGAATGATTTATTAACAAATCCCTCTGAACAGATCTTCAGAATACTGCTAAGTGTGTAACTGGAGAGTGTGGTGGACACAGGTGCCACATCGGCTGAGATGTTTCTACTGGAGAATGACAAAAAAACGCAAAAAAATAATTTTGAGAAAACGGCAGTTAAAGATTTAATCGCTCTAAATGAGATTTCGTCGTTAGCTTTAAATCCCCCTTTGGACATTCACGATTGGTTACTGATAGGAAGGAAATGCCCATATTTGGGATAGCGTTGTGCATGAGACTCAGAGCTTTACAACGACCCCGGACATGACAGACTTCAGTGAACAGACGGAGCTCGGCGTGTCCCGCTGGAATGCTCACTTCCTGGTAAATTCGGGAGAAACTTCCTGCCGCAAGTAAACAAAATGTAATAAAATAAACATCGTAATGTATATTTTCAGCGTTTTCTTTATAGCAGCTTGAAAGAACACATGTTGAAGGAGTAAACGAGCCCTAAACCCCAGACCTGACCGATGCATGTGTCTCGCCTTAGGAGAAATCCAGCTGGTCACGGATTGGTCACAGTGCAGTAACTAATGTTAACTAATACAACTTTTGATTTTAATAATGTTTTAGTAAATGTTGAAAGTAATATTAACTAAGATTAATAAATGCTGTAGTATTGTTCATTCTTAGTTCATGTTAACTAATGTAGTTAATTAATGTTAACTATTGAACCTTACTGTAAAGTGTTACCAATATTTTATTTGTTTGAATAAATAAATAAATGTCATTTTATGACAGCCACCATTTAAATGTTTATATTTTTAAAAAGTAGAAACGTAATTATCTCATTATTATTTATTTTTTTATTATAATGTTGTTCTTATAAAAAGTCCCTTAAGTGTAATTTAAATGCAAGTATCCTGAAACCTGTAACATTACAGTGACGTGTACCAGCTGGACTTCCTGTGGAGATGGACCTGGACTGGACCTGATATACACAGATCAATCAATACTGGTGAACTGGTGAGACTGGTGAAACTGGTGAACTGGTGAGACTGGTGAGACTGGTGAAACTGGTGAAACTGGTGAGACTGGTGAACTGGTGAGACTGGTGAACTGGTGAGACTGGTGAGACTGGTGAACTGGTGAGACTGGTGAACTGGTGAGACTGGTGAACTGGTGAGACTGGTGAACTGGTGAGACTGGTGAGACTGGTGAGACTGGTGAAGTGGTGAGACTGGTGAGACTGGTGAGACTGGTGAGACTGGTGAACTGGTGAGACTGGTGAGACTGGTGAGACTGGTGAAACTGGTGATACTGGTGAACTGGTGAGACTGGTGAACTGGTGAGACTGGTGAGACTGGTGAACTGGTGAGACTGGTGAGACTGGTGAACTGGTGAGACTGGTGAGACTGGTGAGACTGGTGAACTGGTGAACTGGTGAGACTGGTGAACTGGTGAACTGGTGAACTGGTGAGACTGGTGAACTGGTGAGACTGGTGAAACTGGTGAGACTGGTGAACTGGTGAGACTGGTGAACTGGTGAGACTGGTGAACTGGTGAGACTGGTGAGACTGGTGAGACTGGTGAAACTGGTGAGACTGGTGAAACTGGTGAGACTGGTGAACTGGTGAGACTGGTGAACTGGTGAAACTGGTGAGACTGGTGAAACTGGTGAACTGGTGAAACTGGTGAAACTGGTGAGACTGGTGAGACTGGTGAAACTGGTGAGACTGGTGAGACTGGTGAACTGGTGAAACTGGTGGACTGGTGAACTGGTGAGACTGGTGAACTGGTGAGACTGGTGAACTGGTGAGACTGGTGAGACTGGTGAACTGGTGAGACTGGTGAAACTGGTGAGACTGGTGAACTGGTGAGACTGGTGAGACTGGTGAAACTGGTGAACCTGGTGAACCTGGTGAACCTGGTGACCCGATGATTCTCGAGTGTTCTCGAGTGTTCACTCATTCGTCATGAAACACGTTTACATCTAAATGATAATTCATTTCCACAGAACCATAAAAGGCTAATCTTTAGTTTGTTCGGTGACACTTTACAATAAGGTCCCATTAGTTAATGTTAATTATGACATAATTATGACATTAACAAACAATGAGCAATACATCTGTTTAGGGCTGTAATCTCCCAGTCGATTAGTCGATTATTGGTCGATACGTTCTGGCTCGACCAAAATTCTGATTGGACGATTTTTTGCCGCGTTCATTTCATCAGGTGGAAAGCACTAATTGCTAATGGGGGTGTTTTCAGAGCACCCCTGTTTCACAGGTAACAGTCTGTCTTCAGAACACCCCCCTTGTTTTCACTTCTTTTGGATTAGCCCAACCCACTAAGTTAATAGTCTATTCGTGTCTCAGCCGTGAAGCTGAGCTTCTATGTTCGCACAGAGCGGCTGAAATGACAGTGTCTTGTCAGTTATTATAATACATATGACAAAAACAATTGTCTAAATTATGTTGCATATTCCTCAAAAGTTCTTGTGATGATATCACTAGTTGACAACAGTACTATTTTCGGAAATCATAGGCTCTGATATTGCGCAGGTGCACGTGATGCAACGCTGTCAGAGCCGGCAGACTCATTTCAGTGCTAAATAATTATGTCAAAAACGATTTAATATACTGCAAACAGCCTACTAGTTTTTTATGTTTATTTATAATTCATTTAGGCGGACAACAAGGCTACCACTGCGCACAGTGCACAGCTCATTCATTTAACGTTTTTTTTCCTAACGTCATTTTTAATCGAAAATTTCAGGACTTCAGTCGACCAAGATTTTCTTTGATTGATTACAGCCCTGCATCTGTTACAGTATCTACTAACCTATGTTAATATTAATGAATAAAAATAACTTATGTCCATTGCTAGTTAATGTCAGCGCAGCTCTATTTACAGATACAACTTTTGATTTAAAAATGTTATTAGTAAAGTTGAAAATAACATTAACTGAAATTAATAAATGCTGTAGAAATATTTTTTCATTCTCAGTTCATGTGTTTCATATTCTCAAATATGTATTTAACACTGAGCAATGTGTTTGTGGAAAATCTAATAATCTGTCAATGTTAGTTAATAAAAATGCAATTGTTAATCATTTGTTCATGTTAGATCACAATGCATTATACAATCTAATACAACTTTTGATTTCTTTAATAAATGCTGCAGAATTATTTTTCACTGCTAGTAAACTAGAGTTAGCGAACCGGTCCTTGTTGTAAAGTTTTAGCATTTGCTTAAATGTGATAATCATGAAGAGCCTGATGATGCCGTTCAGCGAGTGATTTACAGTAAAACGGTTCTCCCTGCGCAGAGCGAGCGCGATGAGGTCACCGCTCTAGAGGTCACCTGACTCTCACAGACTCTCACACTGACTGAGACCCAGACGGAGATCCAGAGATGACTGGAGGGGACGCACCTGAAGACGTGGGGTCCTCTGAGAAGTCATGCAGGTCCTCAGGGGGGTCGCCGTAGAACGAGTTGAACTTGTGACTTGAGACGGCAGCAAGGACGGCACCCTGTCAATCACACACACACACACACACACACACACACAAATCTCTTTATTTCATTCATTATGCAGATTATTTTTGATAAAATCCTTTTTCTGAACCACAGACATTTGACATTTGCCTTCCAGAGATCTCGTTAAACCACTCGTTGTCACCTTTACACACACACGCACACATCTCTCTATTGTTCTGGCTCAGTCACAGACCTGACTAAACATCTGAAGTATTAGAACAACATCCTGTGCTTTCATGTGGGAGAGCGAGTCTGTCAATTACACTTTACTCACGTTAACCTGAAACCAGCAGAAGTGTGAAAGAGTTCAATCCATCTAAGGCCTCGGATTCACTGATCAGCAGATTCACTACACACACAACACACTACACAACACACAACACACTACACACACAACACACTTCCTGAAACCAGCAGAAGTGTGGAAGAGTTCAATCCATCTAAGGCCTCGGATTCACTGATCAGCAGATTCACTACACAACACACAACACAACACACACAACACACTTATTTACACACTTAACAACACACTCATCACACTTCACAAAACACTTCACAACACACTCAACACACTTAACACACTTTAAAGGATTAGTTCACCTCCAAATGAAATGTCCTGATCATTGACTCCCCAAATGCCATCCAAGATGTCCATGTCTTTCTTTCTTCAGTGGAAAAGAAATGAAGTTTTTTGAGGAAAACATTTCAGGATTTTTCTCCACACAATGGAGTTCAACGGCAGCCAGAATGCTGAAGTTCAGATCAGTGGCGCTTCAAAGGGCTCTGCACGATCCCAGCTGAGGAATAAGGGTCTTATCCAGCGAAACGATCGGTCATTTTAAAAAAAATTATATACTTTTTAACCAGAATTGTTCATCTTGTGCCGGCCCGTGCCACGCATTACATCATCACGTTGGAAAGGTCACGCGTCACGTCATCTATCCGAGTTATTTGTCTGCGTACTCCGGTTCAAAATTCCATCTCATTTTCTCTTCCAACTTCAAAATCGTCCGACATGTTTTAACTTATTATTTCTTCTTTTTTTCATGACCTTTCCACTCCTCAGCTGGGATCGTGCAGAGCCCTTTGAAGCGCCACTGATCTGAACTTCAGCATTCTGGCTGCCGTTGAACTCCATTGTGTGGAGAAAAATCCTGAAATGTTTTCCTCAAAAAACTTCATTTCTTTTCCACTGAAGAAAGAAAGACATGGACATCTTGGATGGCATTTGGGGAGTCAATGATCAGGACATTTCATTTGGAGGTGAACTAATCCTTTAACACACTACATAACACACTTCACAACAAACATTCACTCAGTCATCTGGGCTTTAATGTTCGCAAAAAAAATGCTTTATGCATATCATGGAATTATTTGCATGACTCGTTCAGCTTCAGAGCATTCAGAGAGAGGTGTAGAACACGTTCCCCTGATGTTTGAAGAAGGATAAAATAGAACGTTTTCTTGGTCAGTGAATATGAACATTTGCACGAACAAGAATAACATAAATTAAACTGGATGTTTTGAACGTTAAGATAACATTTTAAAAATATAGTTTTCATAAGCTGTGTTTAGCTGAGATTAATCTGGGGTTTAGAAGAGTCAGTTATTAGAAGTGTTCAGTCTTCTGATGAAGGTTCATCACTGATTCTGTCGTTTTCCTGTTTATATCCGTAAAGCTGCTTTGAAACAATCTATAAATAAGTAGATTCATAACTTTCTGAAACATCATCAGCTCTGGCAAGCATATTATATGGACAGATCAGAAGTCATGTGACTTCTGCATGTGTGCGGATCATGTATATTTGCCTGTTACTTCCTGTGTTTATACACCTCGAGATGGTGTTTGGATGAACACAGAAACAACTCTTTATGTCATCCAGTAAATTTTAATTACGGAGTTTTTGAACATGTATTGTATAAAGCGCTTCAGAATTAAAGATGAGTTGAATGAGATGCGGCTGTGTACTGTGTGTGAGGGATATCAAACACTGAGTGTGTGTGTGTGTGTGTGTGTGTGTGTGTGTGTGTGTGTGTGTGTGTGTGTGTGTGTGTGTGTGTGTGTGTGTGTGTGTGTGTGTGTGTGAGGGATATCAAACACTGAGTGTGTGTGTGTGTGTGAGGGATATCAAACACTGAGTGTGTGTGTGTGTGAGGGATATCAAACACTGAGTGTGTGTGTGTGTGAGGGATATCAAACACTGAGGGTGTGTGTGTGCGAGGGATATCAAACACTGAGGGTGTGAGAGTGAGTAAAATCAAACACTGAGGGTGTGAGTGTGTGTGTGTGTGTGTGTGTGTGTGTGCGTGCGTGATATCAAACACTGAGCGTGAGAGTGTGTGTGTGAGGGATATCAAACACTGAGCGTGAGAGTGTGTGTGTGTGTGAGAGATATCAAACACTGAGGGTGTGTGTGTGTGTGTGTGTGTGTGTGCGTGCGTGATATCAAACACTGAGTGTGTGTGTGTGTTAGGGATATCTAACACTGAGTCTGAGAGTGTGTGTGAGGGATATCTAACACTGAGTGTGTGTGTGTGTGTGAGGGATATCTAACACTGAGTGTGTGTGAGGGATATCTAACACTGAGTCTGAGAGTGTGTGTGAGGGATATCTAACACTGAGTGTGTGTGAGGGATATCTAACACTGAGTGTGTGTGAGGGATATCTAACACTGAGTCTGAGAGTGTGTGTGAGGGATATCTAACACTGAGTCTGAGAGTGTGTGTGAGGGATATCTAACACTGAGAGTGTGTGTGAGGGATATCTAACACTGAGTGTGTGTGAGGGATATCTAACACTGAGTGTGTGAGAGTGTGTGTGAGGGATATCTAACACTGAGTGTGAGAGTGTGTGAGAGGGATATCTAACACTGAGTGTGAGAGTGTGTGTGAGGGATATCTAACACTGAGAGTGTGTGTGAGGGATATCTAACACTGAGAGTGTGTGTGAGGGATATCTAACACTGAGAGTGTGTGTGAGGGATATCTAACACTGAGTGTGTGTGAGGGATATCTAACACTGAGTCTGAGAGTGTGTGTGAGGGATATCTAACACTGAGTCTGAGAGTGTGTGTGAGGGATATCTAACACTGAGAGTGTGTGTGAGGGATATCTAACACTGAGTGTGTGAGAGTGTGTGTGAGGGATATCTAACACTGAGTGTGAGAGTGTGTGAGAGGGATATCTAACACTGAGTGTGAGAGTGTGTGTGAGGGATATCTAACACTGAGAGTGTGTGTGAGGGATATCTAACACTGAGAGTGTGTGTGAGGGATATCTAACACTGAGAGTGTGTGTGAGGGATATCTAACACTGAGAGTGTGTGTGAGGGATATCTAACACTGAGTGTGTGTGAGGGATATCTAACACTGAGAGTGTGTGTGAGGGATATCTAACACTGAGAGTGTGTGTGAGGGATATCTAACACTGAGAGTGTGTGTGAGGGATATCTAACACTGAGAGTGTGTGTGAGGGATATCTAACACTGAGTGTGTGTGAGGGATATCAAACACTGAGTCTGAGAGTGTGTGTGAGGGATATCTAACACTGAGTGTGTGTGAGGGATATCTAACACTGAGAGTGTGTGTGAGGGATATCTAACACTGAGAGTGTGTGTGAGGGATATCTAACACTGAGAGTGTGTGTGAGGGATATCTAACACTGAGTGTGTGTGTGAGGGATATCTAACACTGAGTGTGTGTGAGGGATATCAAACACTGAGTCTGAGAGTGTGTGTGAGGGATATCTAACACTGAGTGTGTGTGAGGGATATCTAACACTGAGTCTGAGAGTGTGTGTGAGGGATATCTAACACTGAGTGTGTGTGAGGGATATCTAACACTGAGTCTGAGAGTGTGTGTGAGGGATATCTAACACTGAGTGTGTGTGAGGGATATCTAACACTGAGAGTGTGTGTGAGGGATATCTAACACTGAGAGTGTGTGTGAGGGATATCTAAACTGAGAGTGTGTGTGAGGGATATCTAACACTGAGAGTGTGTGTGAGGGATATCTAACACTGAGAGTGTGTGTGAGGGATATCTAACACTGAGTGTGTGTGAGGGATATCAAACACTGAGTCTGAGAGTGTGTGTGAGGGATATCTAACACTGAGTGTGTGTGAGGGATATCTAACACTGAGTCTGAGAGTGTGTGTGAGGGATATCTAACACTGAGAGTGTGTGTGAGGGATATCTAACACTGAGTGTGAGAGTGTGTGTGAGGGATATCTAACACTGAGTCTGAGAGTGTGTGTGAGAGATATCTAACACTGAGTCTGAGAGTGTGTGTGAGGGATATCTAACACTGAGTGTGAGAGTGTGTGTGAGGGATATCTAACACTGAGTCTGAGAGTGTGTGTGAGGGATATCTAACACTGAGTCTGAGAGTGTGTGTGAGGGATATCTAACACTGAGTGTGAGAGTGTGTGTGAGGGATATCTAACACTGAGTCTGAGAGTGTGTGTGAGGGATATCTAACACTGAGTGTGAGAGTGTGTGTGAGGGATATCTAACACTGAGTCTGAGAGTGTGTGTGAGGGATATCTAACACTGAGTGTGAGAGTGTGTGTGAGGGATATCTAACACTGAGTCTGAGAGTGTGTGTGAGGGATATCTAACACTGAGTCTGAGAGTGTGTGTGAGGGATATCTAACACTGAGTGTGAGAGTGTGTGTGAGGGATATCTAACACTGAGTCTGAGAGTGTGTGTGAGGGATATCTAACACTGAGTGTGTGTGAGGGATATCTAACACTGAGTGTGTGTGAGGGATATCTAACACTGAGTCTGAGAGTGTGTGTGAGGGATATCTAACACTGAGTGTGAGAGTGTGTGTGAGGGATATCTAACACTGAGTCTGAGAGTGTGTGTGAGGGATATCTAACACTGAGTGTGAGAGTGTGTGTGAGGGATATCTAACACTGAGTCTGAGAGTGTGTGTGAGGGATATCTAACACTGAGTCTGAGAGTGTGTGTGAGGGATATCTAACACTGAGTGTGAGAGTGTGTGTGAGGGATATCTAACACTGAGTCTGAGAGTGTGTGTGAGGGATATCTAACACTGAGTGTGTGTGAGGGATATCTAACACTGAGTGTGTGTGAGGGATATCTAACACTGAGTCTGAGAGTGTGTGTGAGGGATATCTAACACTGAGTGTGAGAGTGTGTGTGAGGGATATCTAACACTGAGTGTGTGTGAGGGATATCTAACACTGAGTGTGTGTGAGGGATATCTAACACTGAGTGTGTGTGAGGGATATCTAACACTGAGTGTGTGTGAGGGATATCTAACACTGAGTGTGAGAGTGTGTGTGAGAGATATCTAACACTGAGTGTGAGAGTGTGTGTGAGGGATATCTAACACTGAGTGTGAGAGTGTGTGTGAGGGATATCTAATACTGAGTGTGAGAGTGTGTGTGAGGGATATCTAACACTGAGTGTGTGTGAGGGATATCTAACACTGAGTCTGAGAGTGTGTGTGAGAGATATCTAACACTGAGTGTGAGAGTGTGTGTGAGGGATATCTAACACTGAGTGTGAGAGTGTGTGTGAGGGATATCTAACACTGAGTGTGTGTGAGGGATATCTAACACTGAGAGTGTGTGTGAGGGATATCTAACACTGAGTGTGTGTGAGGGATATCTAACACTGAGTGTGAGAGTGTGTGTGAGAGATATCTAACACTGAGTGTGAGAGTGTGTGTGAGGGATATCTAACACTGAGTGTGAGAGTGTGTGTGAGGGATATCTAACACTGAGTGTGTGTGAGGGATATCTAACACTGAGAGTGTGTGTGAGGGATATCTAACACTGAGAGTGTGTGTGAGGGATATCTAACACTGAGTGTGAGAGTGTGTGTGAGGGATATCTAACACTGAGTGTGAGAGTGTGTGTGAGGGATATCTAACACTGAGTGTGTGTGAGGGATATCTAACACTGAGTGTGTGTGAGGGATATCTAACACTGAGTGTGTGTGAAGGCTGGGCACGTGTTGAGGAACGTCTGCTTGATGACAGTAAATACCTTGAGTTTCCTCCGAGCGTTGAACTTCCTCAGCTGCTCCACCGTCTCGGGAAGGTGGATCTTGTACGAGTAGCGATCTCTCTCCTGCACACACACACACACACACACACACACACACACACAACATGAGGCGAACTGAACCCGATACAGCGATCCAATGTCAGAAACAGGAAGTGATGTGCACTCATGCAAGAGAAGAAATGATAACTTAATTTTCAGGACAATAGCAGAGGGAAGTGTGTGTGTGTGTGTGTGTGTGTGTGTGTGTGTGTGTGTGTGTGTGTGTGTGTGTGTGTGTGTGTGTGTGTGTGTGCGTGTGTGTGTGAGCGTGTGTGTGTGTGTGAGACCTTGAGCCAGGGGTGGTTGAGCGCTTCATAGACGGTGATTCTCTCGGCTGGGTCCAGCATTAGCATACGCCGCACCAGGTCTTTAGCGCTCTCAGAGATCTGAGTCCACTGCCGAGGGTTCATCTGACAAACACACACACACACACACACACACACACTGTACTACACAACTGAACCCACTTCATTCAGAGGCCGTTACAACTTGCAAACGTTACTTACAGACGTTTGTTTGCATCAATACCAGGGTTCTTGCAGGTTTCAGTAAAGTCAATTATAAGACCATAAAGATTGAAATTTAAGACCTGCATTGCCAAAAAAATATTCAAATCAAAGAAATTATGGGAAAAAAAAAGTATTTCAATGAATTCAGTCATTGAAAAAGCATTCATTTAATTTACAGACAGAGCAATCACATTAGTACCGTTCCACACACACACCGTGAAAAATGCCCAAAACCTTCGACCCAAAATGAAAACAAACCCTCAAAGAGAACAGATCTCATCTCATATTTATTTACATTACAAAATGTATAGAAAATTGTACTTTGCATATTATACTGTAAAAACACATAATTGTAGTTGATTATAGTTGATCATAACTAGAGATGAAATGGCATGAACATTTCATTTCATGATTATAGTGACAACAATGATCACGGTCATCACAGAATCCTGTTCAAAAAGTACTAATAATGTCAAAAACCAGCAGATAACCAATAAAATTAGCATCAATATGCACTTTTTGTTTACATAAATATTAAAATAATACCATTAAAAATGATGGCCAG
>JAJAQA010000012.1:39864002-39871502 GCA_021464565.1 Rutilus rutilus | reverse complement strand
ACTAGTAGTTTACTGAGAGTCAGCCGCGGCGCTACCATTGGGCCCGGGTGGGCCTGGGCCCACCCATTTTAGGTCCGGGCCCATCCATTTTCTAATATGGTTTTGTACGTTTCTTCCTTCGGATCTATTTGCGATCCATTCAATTCTAAACAAACAACGCAGTTTACATGCTTCGTCCTTGTTACATTATTCATTAAGATAATAATTAATAACGCATAATTATCAGTGAACTTGATAAATGTTGCAGATATGTTTTACTATGCATGCAAACAAATGCCTTTCAACTTATGCGTGCAAAATTCAGAATAAAATGAATGTGCAGCAATTTGTACAAATAGAGAGTCTGTAGGCCTACTGTGTTGTAGCCATTAAATAAGCTCATTTAGTTTAATATTTGTTAAAATATTATAATGTTATTTTTTCATCTATGTTGATTATGAAAAGTGAGCGCACGGCACGAGTAAGATAGGATGCGCAATATATCGAGAGATGTGGGTCAGACATGATTTTGACCACTTTTCGTTTAGTATAAATTGTATCTTAATTTTAATAATTTTTTTATCAACCAATTGCCAATTGGATTTAATAAATAAGAAGAAAATATAGCAGACAATAAAATCATGGAGGCGCCCGCGCGCTCACTTGCATTGCTCGTGAACAGGAGCGCATCTCATCCTAACGTAACGAAACTCAACGTATGCCTCACAGACATGAAATATATCTTAAGAAAGCTTGAAATGTCTTTTTAACAATTTAAAACGAAAAGAAAAAGGCTACTCTCTGATTATGTAATCCAGGAGTGCGTTTCCGAAAGCATGGTTATCCAACTATGATCGCAATGTCCATTGAACTCTATTGGTAACGACGGAACTTGCGACCATAGTTGGCCAACGATGCTTTCGGGAAACGCACCCCTGGATGTGCATTTCTCTCTATAGGCGCGTTCACTATATGGAGATGGCGATCGTCAACTTCATCTTTACAGCTGTTGTTGCTGTTAATAAACAAAAAATAATAGGCCTATAATTTTATTAAACAATAAATAAAATAAAATTGTAATTGTATTTAAAAAAGCAGCAAAAAAAATCCTTTTTTTTTTTTTTTTTTTAACCTATGCTAATTACGCATTAAATTCAGGTAGGCTAGTGAGTCGCGGTCCTCAGTGCCGCAGAAAAGCGCTGAAACGGAGATGAAGGGGAACCCGTTTTTTTTTTTTTTTTTTTGGCTTATTTTAACTGGCCCATCCAGTTTTCTGGAGGCCCACCTACAATCAAAATCCTGGCGCCGCTAGTGCTGAGAGTACACTAAAAGAGCAAAAATAATATATAAATGGTAAACTATAAATATGATGTTAAGTTCACTTAAAGAAAACTTGTAGTATAAAACTACTAAACTAGTAGTTTTTTAAGTTTACTACTGTTACACTTCTATTACACTTAAACATATACTTTTATATACTTCAAGTGGGCCAATTTAGTCCCAAGCGGTATAAAAAATAGTACACTTACAAGTTTACTACTAGTACATATTGACATTAGTATACTTACTACATAAAGTATACTTAAAAATATACTTGAACATTACTCAAGTATACTTCATAAAATGAACTTGAAGTATACTTTTTTTCCCGTAAGGGTGCATACAGAGAGGCCTTAAACGCCTAGACCTGCTTATATTTCGTCTCTCTTAGAACACAAACACAACCCTAGGTATTCATTTGAAACAGTGGTAAGATAAATAAAGGTGACTTGACACACACATGAAACTGAGCACGTCCTACATAAAGCCACATGCGTTCTCATGTCACTCTCACATAACATAATATGAGATGAGAAGACAAGGAACAAACCCTTCATAGGAACCATGTTAACGCAGCGGTTCAACAAAACCCACAAACCAAGGGAGTGAACATTCAACACTGCAAATACAGCATGAAGCGGCTCGAGTGAAGCTGTGAGGATGAGTGTGTCAACGGACCGAGCTTCAACATCAAGAGTCAAACACTGAGAGAGAAAGCTCAATTCGGAGAGAGATGGGAAAAATGGACGGTATTTAAAGAAGAGCGACAAAGACAAGAAGAAAGGCCTACAATTGGCTAAGAAGACTAACTGATATACTGCAAGAAGACCCCCCCCCCCTTATTTTCTGTTTGCTTGTGTTTTTTTTTTTTTTTTTTTTCTGCCTTGCTCTTTTGCTTAATTTTATAATATGATGTAAACAAATATTTTCTGTTGTTCCTGCAAAAATACAAAACTTTCAATAAAAAGTAAAAAAAAAAAAAACAGAGAGAGAGCGAGCGAGAGAGAGAGTGAGAGAGAGTGAGCGAGAGAGAGAGAGAGAGAGAGAGAGAGAGAGAGAGAGAGAGCAGACGCAGCGACTTCTGAGCGTTTGAAAGGGAAGAAGCAGAGAGACATCAGACTGATAGAGGAATGAAAGAGGATCTGATCTGAGACTGAAACCCTGGTGTTCGTCTGAATGGATGAACGTGCAGCTGCAGCGGTTTGTGCAACTGAGGGAATTAGCATGCTAAACTGTGAGTAGAATTCACTAATTCATCAGTGTGTGTGTCTGAGATCAAACTGTGTGTGTGTGCGCGTGTTATTCAACAGATTCCATTAATAAAACAGACAGAGAAACATATGTGCGCACATGAATACACTTCATACCACGGTCAGAACATATGTAGGTCGCTCCGCTAAAATGGGCAGAGTTTCATATAAAAGCTTTCTATAGAAACATTTTAACACAACTAAAAATATGCTAAATGTATGAAATGACCATTTTAGTATGCGATACTGCACACATGGTCCTCATGATCAATTTCCTCATTAAATTTAACATTTAATTTATCCAACAATATTATTGATCTCCTGCACTGACACACTGATAAGAACTGAACGATGACATCACGGTTTTCTCCAGAGCGGCTATATATATATAAATTAACTTTTTTACAACAAAAATGAACCATCACTGAACTTACTTAAACTGTGACGCTATTATCTCCTGGAAACAAACTGTTGCATTATTTCCTGTGATCTCAGTGAAGCTGCTCTGAAACACAGTGAAGCGCTACAGAGATAAAGCTGACTCGACTTCTGGGAAGAAGCGGCAACAAATCATTTCTAAATGTCAGCAGCCTTTTGTTAAAGGAAACATGATTAATCCAACTTTGTTAAATAAACATTCTGATTTGACTATTTACAGCTCAGATAGCAAATAATAAATAAAAATTCTGAAATGTAATAAAAAAGAAATATGTAAAATGAGAAAAGCAAACGGCATAAAATCAGAGCGGCGTAAAATGACAATAACTCAAGCAGAAGAGCCTCACTAGAGAAACACGGTGTCATGAATACCAGAATTAACACCGATCGAGCGGAAGTGCACAGAAACGTGTGAATTTATTTTCATTGTGTGTAGAGTACGAGCATACATCATCCCTCTTTATGCAGATTTTTGCAGCCTAAAACTTTACAGCGATTTTTCTCAAAATTTGCAGCATTTCTTGTGCAGGTTTCCAGTGAAGATGCACCACTGTTAACATTCTTCTGACATCTGGATTACTTTTCTGACCTCGAAGAACCACTGGGCTCGCTCACTTCTAAAAGGAGAGCACTGATAATAACTTAAAAAGTTAATTTCAACATTTTATTTCAAATGTAACACCAAATAAAACACACAAAAAATAAAAAATAAAATGAAATGTTACACTGCAGTGTTTCCCGCTGGATTTTGTGACACTCTGGGAGCCTGGTTTCTGTCAGGTCCTGTATGGGGTCTGGGGGGGGGGGGGCACGGCAAACCCTATAGAATGTTTGCATATTTTAAAGGTATCAATACATTTTTTATGTGTAAAATATGATACAACAGGCTTTTGAGGAATGTTTATTTCTTCACCTCTCCGTGTTAGCACTGCATTGGGTTTTACCGCCCCACAATAAAAATTATAGAGCTTTCATCATAAAAATAAGCATTTAAATATATCTTACTAAGACATATTACTGAGAGATATCGGGTGACAAATGATATTTATATGAATTTTATGTAAATAGTCTGCTATAAAGATCTCATTGATTTACATTTTTGGCCATAAAAATAACAACTGCACCAGATCGCAGAATCGGACTGATAGATATATCAGTGTTTCCCCTACCATTATATAATCAGATCAGAGCAAAATTAGATTTTCTTGTTATTTTATTAAACAAACTAAATAGCCCTTAAGTAATATGTTATTTATCTTATTTCCACGATGGCATGTCTTTCCTGTCTGTGTTTGCGCGTTTACAATTATCCCAATGAGAAGCTGTAAACCTAGGGGAAACACTGTATATATATATATATAGCATTATTGTTCTATATAATGTGCCAGATTGAGTTGGAGAACGAAGAGACCAGCTCAGAATGAGTCATGAACCTCCAATAGACCCAAAGCACACTTTCATAAAAGATGCGAGACGTGCTAATCCTGCAGTTTCACTACGGTCTCCCGTTCAGCACACACTCATCCAGGAAAGAGCTGTGAAGCAAGTCCAACTCTCTTTAAATTAAAACATTCAACGCAGCTAAAATGAAGAGAAAAAGGGGAATGGAAAATGAATTCTGCTGAGAGAGAGCCGAGGCGGTTCAGCCATCCATCAAGAGTGTGTTTCTGGGACGTTTGCCTGACCATGATTTACACTCGTTCGGATGAGCCAGAGCTTTCTCACCTTTCATTTGCATTGGGTCGAGACAGAACTTTCCCCTGTTGTTCCCAGTACAGTAATTTAACACATGTCTTTCTCTCCCCAGAGCTGAAGACTCGAGTGGAAAGACCTCAGTGAACTTCAACCTGACAAGGAGATCAAAACAAAAACATCCCGTCGAACACGATGAGCACCACCGCCTGGCCGCCGAACCGCTTCACCGATCACACCTCGCTAACACACAACCGCTCGTGTGCGCTGGACGAGGACAGCTTACGGCTCCCGCTAGCGGTGCTATACTCGCTCATCTTCCTCTTCGGCCTGGCGGGAAACCTGCTAGCGTTATGGGTCTTCCTCTTCCTGCACTCGCGCAGGAACTCCGTGCGCGTCTTCCTCATCAACGTAGCCCTAGCGGATCTGGTGCTAGTAGTGTGTCTTCCCTTCCGCGTGCTGTATCACTCCCAGGGGAACGTGTGGTCGCTGGGCCCGCGCATGTGCAAGGCGGTGGGAAACCTGTTCTACATGAACATGTACGTTAGCATCACCCTGCTGGGTCTCATTAGCCTGGACCGCTACCTGAAGATCATCGGCGTGAGAGGCTCTCAGAGAGGCTGCGGGCCGCGCTGGCTACGAGGGAGCCGCTGGAGTCATGTGACCTGCGTTCTGCTGTGGACCTGCTCTTTAGTGATGGTCATTCCCATGATCGCACTGGCCGAGGGCAACGAGGAGCCTGGGAAGTGTTTCCAGTACAAGCAAAGGAAACATGCGCGTGGGAAAGCCTACTTTAACCTATTCTTAGTGGGCGGGTTCTGGCTAGTGTTCGTGGTTCTGCTAGTGTCGTATGCACGGATCGCACGCCGGCTGCTACGAGCGTCGAGCGACAAACCAGACCTCCCAAACGCCACACGCTACGCCCGCACCGCTAAGAAGTCGTTCGTGGTTCCGCTACTCTTCACCGTGTGCTTCGTGCCGTATCACGCCTTCAGACCAGTCTACGTATCGTCTCAGCTAAGCGATGTTAGCTGCGAAACGCAGAGGCTAATGGACCGAACCAACGAGGTCATGCTTCTGTTCTCCGCGCTCAACAGCTGCCTGGACCCCGTCATGTACTTCATGCTCTCGGGGTCGGTGCGCAAAGCCACCGTACAGGCGTTAGCGCAGCTATTCCGCGTGCAACACGAACCCACTACCACTTACAGCTCCACCACTGAGGGCCGGAGGACGTCTCACGCCTCCACCGCCGCAGTGCTAGCTTCATCCCCCGGGAGTCTGGGATTGATCGCGACGCTCCGCTCCAAACCTGTGCTCAACACCGACGCCGACGGAGATCAGTGTCCGCAATGACGAGTCTCTCACGTCAGCCAAACGGACACTGGGCTGTGAACGCTGCATGGGGAATGCTCATGGGAAACAATGACTGGCTTGAAATGTTTGCATGGGAAAGTTCACTTCTAAGAGCATGTGTGGGATATACGGCGGGATACACAGCTGCAAGAGATCACTAGACATCTGGTGTTAGTGTTCAGACAGACAAGACATCAGACACAAGTGTAGACAGTCAGTGTTTGTCTAAACCTCAAACATCATCACTTCCAGACACAGCCGCTGCAGTGATGCAGAACGCCATGAGTGAGGGACGCCTCCTACTGGAGGAACTGAGTTACTGCACGGAAATATAGAGCCATGCAAAAGGAACTGATGAACTCTGATGAGTCTGTGAACTGATGAAGTCGAGTCTCCTTCATTTATACAGCGCTTTAACCTTATAGATGTTTCACAGTAGCTTTACAGTGATAACAGGAGATTACAGTAACAGAGATTAGGGGCTTTACAGCAGCTCTAGAATAAAGTTATTGTCCAGATAAAGTTAGTTTGATTGATTCAGGCACGTCCGTTTTCTTTACAAACTGACCTCATGAATTACTCGTCCGGCTGCATAATACTGACTTTTTGTCACTTCCGCGTATCAGTGTGAACCCCAATCATTTTAATAACGTTTTATCAGTACAGAGAGACGAGGCCTTCACTGGGAGAGACTGACACTCCAGGACTGCGGTGTCGTCGGGTCATCTGATCAGCTGGAGCCTCAGTCTGACAATAATCCCACTTTAATCACAGATGGAAACCGACTAACCCTAACCGAAACTGACTGACTCCTTCTGTGTTCCTGAACAGCATGATCTGATAACATGCACACCTTGAGTTCAATGGATAAAAGTGTCTGCCAAATGCATAAATGTAAATAAAAATAAAAAATAAATAAGGCAAGAGAATAAAAATATAAAGCCTTATTCTGCGTGTTTATTCACTTCTCATTGGTTATTCTTATAGATAAACTCTAAGTGTTCTCAAAACAAAAGTCACACGTGTTTGAACAACATGAGGGCGAGAACATGACTTATGGGTGAAGATGATGAAGATGAACATGTTATGATGATGAAGATGATGAAGATGAACATGATTTATGGATGAAGATGATGAAGATGAACATGTTATGATGATGAAGATGATGAAGATGAAGATGAACATGATTTATGGGTGAAGATGATAAAGATGAACATGTTATGATGATGAAGATGATGAAGATGAAGATGAACATGACTTATGGGTGAAGATGATGAAGATGAACATGTTATGATGATGAAGATGATGAAGATGAAGATGAACATGATTTATGGGTGAAGATGATAAAGATGAACATGTTATGATGATGAAGATGATGAAGATGAACATGTTACGAGTGAAGATGATGAAGATGAACATGTTATGATGATGAAGATGATGAAGATGAACATGATTTATGCGTGAAGAT